>JBAJNP010006464.1:0-17721 GCA_036877545.1 Yasuhikotakia modesta | reverse complement strand
TCTATCTATCTATCTATCTATCTATCTGTCTGTCTGTCTATCGGTGACTCGTCTGTTGGCTATATATCATCTATCTATCTGTCTGTCTGTCTGTCTGTCTGTCTGTCTATCGGTGACTCGTCTGTTGGCTATATATCATTTCCATCAAATCACTTTTTACCACTTTGTGGTCCAAGCCGTTAAATTTGTAATTGGTAAATATAAATTACTTTATGGTAAACGGGCAATAATTTCCTTTACATCGTTTTCTCTTTTGGAAGATGCACAAAAAACGACTTTATACACTTTGGGCGGAACGCGCGTGTGGCTTTAAGAGAGGAGTGGGCGTGGCTTGAGCCGCGGTGACGTCAGCGAGGTAGAGTTTCTGTTCGGTCGCGTTACTGTGAGGAGTCGCGTTTACAAATCATTATAAACGTTTAAAACGATTCATTCGCGTTAAGTTGTGTTTCAAGCGCGTTTAAGGGGGTATCGACACCGCTGGCTGGCCGAATATGGGGCCTCTTGCGAGTCTGGATGTGTTTTGGTGGCTGCTGGTGGCATCTTTTCTCCAGGTGTCGAGCGTGCGCTTGGCGCAGGCCAGTTACCTGTGCACCGCGTACCTGAACGTTTCCTATACCGTTCCTGAAATAAACCAAACAACGTGGCACCAGGAGGAAATGGGTTTATATGGACAGGATTCACCCAAGGCGTCTGTCTCGGGGAGTGTTTATTTAGCCGATCCGCCGTACGGCTGTGAGCGGGACACGGTTTATCACCGACCCAGCGCCTCCAGGGGATGGATCGCTTTAATCCAGCGCGGAAACGGATGCACGTTCACCGATAAAATCAACATCGCGGCTATGAACGGAGCTGCCGCGGCTGTCATTTTCAACGACAATGGGACGGAGAATCGGGTTATTCAGATGTCGCATCCAGGTTTGTGCCCGACAGCTTCAGGTGATGTTTAGAAGTGACATGTCAGTCGTACAGTATGTGTTTCCCCTTGTGTTATTGTGTGTGTTCGTGGTACGAGCTGTACGCCAGCTGTACTGTAACCCGGGCGTCGTGTTGTGTAAGACGGGCAGATGCAGCCCAGTAGAGGCCATAAGCGCATCTTATTTCTGTTTTCAGTGTTTTATTAAACGTATTTTTATTGGTGAAACAGATGAACAGACAAGACAATATTATAATATAAAAGAAAGCAGAAATACAAAAGTGACTTGACACGTGACGTAGAGTTGAAATAACTCTGTTTATGTGAAGGAGGGCGAGATTGACTTAACACGACGTGTTAGGAATGATGTATTACGTTTAAAACGATTTGTTTAATGTATTATAAACACTAAAAGCATGCATTATTTCCTTAAAAGTTGCGTTTAAGGCACTGACTCAACTTTATGGCACCGGACTCTTGCAATGACTTGTACAAATTCCGCTTGTTTCATGACGTCATCAACAGCTTGTGTTAATATGCAGGTGTGTCCAGACAATGGATTAAACACTGTCATATAGTTTAATAGCTCTGAGCCAAAATACTGGTCTTAATAATTTACCCAGAGGGAACCAAACGTGTCAGTCTTTGTCTGTCTGTCAACACAAACTGTCTTTGTTGTTTTTGTAAGAGTCACTTTAACTCTCAACAAACAGGTTATGAAGAGCGCCGGCGTGCGGTTTCCTGTGCGCGTGCGTGTGTTGCGTTATCGGGGTCTGATCGGTTTGTGTCCCCGCAGGCACGAGCATCGTGGCGGTCATGATCGGAAACGTCCGTGGGGTGGAGCTGGCACAGCTGCTGAAGCGAGGCATCCCCGTTGCCATAGCAATAGAGGTTGGGAATCAGCACGGTCCCTGGATGAGCCACTACTCTGTGTTTTTCGTCTCCATCTCCTTCTTCATCGTCACCGCGGCGACGGTCGGGTACTTCATCTTCTATTCCGCCCGGAGACTGAGCAGCATGAGACAGCAGAACCGCAAACAGGTACCGCTGGTTGGCTGCTGTGTTGAGAGTTTAAACGCGGAGACTTGCAAACTGGTTTCCAACCATAAGTACCCAAATTACCTGATGTAAATGTATTATTGGACACCTCTGGGATCAACTCTCTCAGTTATGTCGTGAACAAAGTATAAATAAATGAATAAACTGAGATCCAAACATCCAAAATGATAAGATAAGTGGCAGGTACCATGTCGGATTGTTGTATGAAAGTGCGATTGTACTTGCGATTGATACAACACATGCATGCTGTGATGTTACAGTTGCGTATGATATTGTTACAGTATATTTTTAATATTAGTTAATTAATAAATAAAGTTAACTTAAGTTAATTTTGAACATATATATAATATTTATAAATTTCACACTAAAATCAGATCAGTTGTCACGCGCATACAGAATCAACTGTTAGTTTATTTAGTTTACAGCTAAAAAAATAATATTGAGTATCAATAAATCTGTGCAAATTATTAAAAGGATATTAGTAAAACTATAGGAACATAAATTTAAGCTTCAAATTTGGTGGTGGTTTCATGTGAAATGTTCATGGGGTGTGTGAGAGATCACAGTGTATTCTAGGTATTGTGAAAAAGTTAATAAGAAACTGTTTTTGTGTTGAGGGGTGCTGTAGACTCCTGCCAGACAGGAGTGACTTGGAAAGTTTGCGATAGTTTGTCATAGTTCTTAGAATGACTTGGACCTGCATTTCTGTTTAGTTTATTTATATTTCAAGCCTGTAAACAGAAGAAGAATTAGACCATAGATCAGTCAGCTGTCAAAAAGCAGTGTTCCTAAATTACTTTGAGTTCAGCTTCATGCACTACACGTGTTTTATGTAATTTCGTACCTGAATATTAAAGTGTAAATTTGGTTTTAATATGCAGTTGCCACTCCTAATAATTAATAACAGTGTGTTTAGTTTTTATGTGACCACAGTTTCATTTCATTCATTCAACTTGCTTGTTCTTTAATCTGGGGAAATTCTAACTAGTTAAACTAGTTCTGCTGTTAACCTTAATATCTTTTCTGCACATGCCAATGGCTGGGACAAAAAAAGAGGCTAATTCTGAGTTTAGTATAAAGGGTAAAAGTTCAGTCAGATAAACCTTGGTTAAATACAATTCAGTTAGAGTTAAAGTTTAGTCAAAATTACAACCTCTTCTTCTCTTATTACTGTCAGAGGTTACTGTATGTACACACACAGATTGGTTTCAGGTTGTAATAAGGAAACTACATTGGAAATTCACTGTTGTCTATTTAGGGGAATTCATAAACACTAGAGCAACTGTTACCGCATGAAACGTTAGAGCATTGTGTTTGAAAAAACATTGTGACCTGTTAAAATGTTTGTTTCATTGCAAAGAGAAAAAGGAAAGATTTTAAGTTAATGGCATGTTATATAATCTAAAGACAAAGGCCATTGTTGAACTGTTGCTTTTTGTCTATATGTGTGTGTATTTAAGCGTTAAGGTGTAGATGGCACAAAAAGGTGTTTCCCTTTTAAATAGTATGTTCCCTAGTGAGTGGAAAATGTGTGTGTCCTGCAGGGCTGTTAGAAGTGATAGCATGTTATTTTAATTTGTTAAAAGTAACGGGTAGGTTTATAAAGGCTTTTGACAGTAGATAACCGGTGCCAGTTGTGTGTTTGCTTTGTCAGCAGTCGTCTGAATTTGTCTAGCATTAATCATTACAAGGAAATGTTTTCTTTAAATCTTACTATTAGTCATTGGAATTCATAAGTCATAAAGAATTTTTATATTCTTATACGTCATGTTTTGATTCATCAGATACTTAATCTGTTATGTTGCATGTTTGATTAACACCTGAGCTCAGGTCCACAGCTAATAAAATACATTTTTTTAAGGTCCGTACGGTGTGTAAAGAAGAATAACAGTTGAGACTTAAGGACTGTTAAGAGTTGTAAATTTACATTGTGCTGCTGAAGCAAATTGGCACTGGTCAGACGGGTTAACAGTGCTGACCGGACAGTTAAACGGAGAGTGTGTGTTAGTGTTTGTCCGTTGTAAAGTCATGATAAACTTGTTACAATAATATAAAAACTATTTTTAAATTGTCATAATTCCAATAAATACCACAAATGTTTTACCATGTTTAATAAAGATTCAGTACTATTATGTTTTAAACAGACCTTGAAGGCACTAACTAAACATGGCTGGTTGTTTTTAAATTCATTAAGTAAACGCAGTGAGTGGTTTTCTTTTTATAAACAACATTATCTGTGGTGTCGAGAGAGAATCCTCTGGGATCCAAACACAAGCAGCCCCAAAACCAGTTTCACCTGACCAGTCCAAGCCGGGTTACCCATAATGCTTTATGTATGACCATTATGCTCCAGTGTTACAGACACCTGGTAGTCCGACAGCATTTGGGTAGCAACCTGAGGCAGTCAGTGCACACACACAGTCCTGTGAAAAGACCCGTATCAGAGATCTGATCTCCCTTTATGTAAATATAATATAAATAGAGTTTAATTATTACTGATCATTTTCAAATTCCTTCCTAGTTCTGTACATTCTGAAGAATGTAGCTTTAGTGGTACTGCAATATCCTGAACAGAGTGTCTTACAAATTCAGCTCAGTTTTACAGATTTGACTTAAGACTTTTGACTTGAGCTCATTGAAATGAGGAGACCTGAAGCTTTAACTTTAGAAGCATTTGAGGGTGTTTAACGTTTATGGAACGCTTGGGAAACATGTTTTATTTGAGTGTTTTGTCACTGTCTCCCTGTAGGTCTCACACATACACAGTTGAGAAAGGTCACTGTTGTTTGTTGTTTAGGCAGTGAACACTTTATATATCAATTTGTTTTGTGTACATGGATACATATGTTTGTGTGTGTGTTTTATTTGACCTTCACACTCTTGAGATTTTTTTCTGTAGTTTATGCTCATATTTTATTATTTAACATCTTGGTGGAACAATTTTTTTAGGTTTCATTGAGACTTGAAAGGGCCATACACAAGCTGATTTCATAGTGTTAAGGTTACATTGTAATGTAATACTCTGTGTTATGTGATTGTACAGTACAGTGTTAATTTTCATAAATGGTGAATGTAGCTTTCCCGTCATGTTTGTTTTACATTCACTATCTTTTGTTGCAGGTGTTTGTGGAGAACAGCAAACACATTTGTGTACACTCTGTGTGTGTGCTTAGCTAAGTGCTCACATTACAGTTCTACAATATTCATACACTTCCTGAAAAACCAGCGTGACCAGACGAGAAACACAAAGACACACTCAAGATCTCAAGATCTGTTTTTCTGATCCTCTTTTACAGAAAAAACTGAAAGCTGAAGCCAAGAAGGCCATTGGTCAGCTGCAAGTGCGAACGCTGAGACAAGGAGACCAGGTATATCTGATTGTTTAGTGTGTGTGTGTGTGTGTGTGTGTGTGTGTGTGTGTGTGTGTGTGTGTGTGTGTGTGTGTGTGTGTGTGTGTGTGTGTTCGTGCACGTATAGAACAGCAGTCACATGAATTATTTATGTGTGTACATTTTGTTGCTCATGTGTTCATGTCTCTGTGTGCAGGTTTATATTTGTTTTACCTGTTTGTTTGTTTTTTTTAATGGAGTCTAAATGTTGGTGTCTTGGTTATAGATTGAACTCTTGCACGTCAGTCAGTTAATCATTAATCAAAAGCAGCACACAAATAAATATAGGATAAGGAACAAAAACATAGTTTTGGGTAACAATACATTTATCACGTCTTCTATAAGTAATACATAAGGTTTTACTATATATAAGTATTAATAGTGTAAATATACAGTGTGCATATAATTATACATGAATAATAATAGGATAAGGATTGACTGCATGTACACACAGCAGTGTTTTGATGATTTGTGTGTGTCTCTCTCAGGAAACCGGTCCTGACGCTGATTCCTGTGCAGTGTGTATCGACTTATACAAACCAGGAGATGTGCTGTCAGTTCTCACATGCAAGTATGTCTCTGTTTTCAGTTGTTAGATTTTCTAAGTATAAATCAGTATATTTCTGTGTATAAATCAGTATATTTCTGTGTATAAATCAGTATATTATGTGTGTCTGTCTGTGCTGTGTGTGTGTCTGTCTGTCTGTGTCTGTGCTGTGTGTCTGTCTGTCTGTGTGTCTGTCTGTCTGTCTGTGTGTCTGTCTGTCTGTCTGTGTGTCTGTCTGTCTGTCTGTCTGTCTGTCTGTCTGTCTGTCTGTCTGTCTGTGTGTGTGTCTGTCTGTCTGTCTGTGTGTTTTGCAGTCATTTCTTCCACAAGTCCTGCATAGAGCCATGGCTGCTGGAACACAGAACCTGCCCCATGTGCAAGTGTGATATTCTTAAAGCCCTCGGAGTCGAGGTGAGATTAACCATCTATCAGATTCAAAATGTGGTCTGTCTTTGAAAAACGTTGAAAAACAGATGCTAACAGATGTTCAGTCTGCTTCCCTTTTTTGTTATTTACAGAGATGACAGAAGTCAGATGCCTTGTTAGTCAGTCAGTGACTTTAAGGAAATTGTTTCTCAACAGAGTTAGACCATAAAGAATACATTTGAAGGTGGGGTAAAGAATTATAGAGTCTAGCAACCGCAAGCTAGCTTTGAAAGTTTAAGTTCCCACCTTTCCTTCAGGGCACTTTCTAAAGCCAAGCCTTCTCTAATGCACATGAACTCGCACATAGTTTGACAGACAGGTAGCACATCCTATCATAGTATTCAGAATGAATGCAATGATTGGATAATCATTCTGTGGTCATTTGTCCATCCATAAATATATTAAGGCCACTAAATTTTTATCAGGATGTAAAGAGACTTTCAACCGTCATAACAGCACGTCTCTGGAACAAATTGCTTATCCTGTCTTTAACTGAACTATAAAGATAACCTAATCAGATTTCTTTTAGTGGAAGTTGGCAGAGAGGAAGAGACTTACGAAAGCACTGCTGATTCATAAGATCGTGTCGCCCACAAGCATTAAATCATTTATTTTGGCAGAGACACGCATGAGAGAACTGATAGCACATCTCTTACATCTCTGTATTTATACAGCTCAGTTCCTCACGCTCAGCCAAGACACACCTTAAAGAGCAAAGTTTATTTGTCACATGCTAAAATGAAATGTCAGTACAGTGTTTATATATAAACTGTCCTGCTGTGTATTTCAAAAACAAGACAGAGGAAATGGCAATAAATATATAGTGCAACAATATACTTGTAATATATGTGTGAATTATGTCTGCATCGTCTATAAGTTATAGCAAAATGCTAACACTTTGGCTTGCCCAGAGTTGCCAAACAGAGATATTGGTGTAAAATTGCTTTTACCTTTAAAAAACATTTTACTATTTAATTCCACCGCTTTCATTTGCTGTGCGTCTGTGTGTTTTGTGTCACCATTTTATCATCCAGTATGCAAACCGTGGTGACTGAGGTGAACCTACTGACATGAAATTCAAATTAAATGTCATGGAACATTTGGCATGAAGGATCCTCATAGAAAGAGGGGAAAGTTCTTGGTGTGTAGCTAGCAGCTGTTTACCAAAAACTCAACAAAACGTCTTTGGTTTGCGGGACTCTAATGTTTAACTAATGAGGCCAATGTTTTTCAAAGCTACGCACTAAACGTAAAGGATCGCAATATTGCTGTGTCGTGACCCAGATCTAGGTATCATATTATCAGGGCCCTGTTTCAGTGTCTAATGTTCTGTGGGTATTTAATTCCCGATGCGCTTCGGCTTGTTTTCAATGGAATAGATGTTGGTTAGCAGGATACCAGGTGAATATAGCTGGTGCCCAAGAGATCTAAGTGTGGTGTAAACATCAGAGCGTCTCTGACTGCAATTGTTGTTGTCTTTGTTCACATTGTTCCAAGGAGTCTCTCTGGGCAGCCGTGACCCAGATATGACAGAAACCACACGCCTGTTCCTGCGCTCCGCTGTGTTTGTTCCCGTTACCCTTAGTTTAGCCATGATGTCATCACATCTTGTTGTAGTTAGTGTCATTAGTACTGACTATACAATGCTTTCATCATTTCCTGCACATGAGGGAAACAGAATAGTTGCTTCAGTTCATCTTTTTACATTTGAAAGATGATATTATCTGAATTGACTTCAGAGCAATTCAAGGTATACATTTACACACACTCTCCCTGGGAATCGAACCCACAACCTTTGCGCTGCTAATACAAAGAGCTCTGTCAGTTAAGCATCAGGGCCACTCTGTCATTGTTTGTTGTATGCATTTAGCAACCTGATTTATTTTTTATCCATCTTTTAAAGTCCAATGTTTTATAAAGTTTGGTTACCATTTTGAACATTTGGTTTGGTTCATTTAATATAATTAACAAAATAACCATTTTGTTAATATACAATAATTTGTTTTGGAATTGATGGAACTGTTCTGTTTGTCACAGCTGGATGTTGAGGAACCACCACAGATTTCAGTGCCTGATTTCAGATCCTTCTCTACCATTGAAGACCTGCACAGCGAGACGGCATCACACACCCACAGTGACACGGCTTCCTCTGGATATGCATCCATGCACGGGATGGAGCAGACTGGTCCGACTGAAGAAACACAAAACGGTTTGAAATCCGCTTACACATTTACACACAACACAATTCAGTTCACAATGATGTTTCACTTTCATACAAGGCGCCTGTACTGAATGACACAGCATAACAATGTTAACTAATGAATGAAACATTAATTGACAAACATGTTTGGCTACATTAACAAACCCAATGATGAAATATCAGTATTTTTTGTTTTATATATTTATTTACGTATATTTATATAATGTGATGTGCATTTTTACATTTAAGCATTTAGCAGATGCTTTTATTTAAGTGGTATGTTGTGATTGGTTCACAGGTCTGCGACAGGAGCGTCTGGAAGTGCCGCCTCTGTACGATAATCTTGCCTTCGAGAGTGACGCTAACAACCAGAATGAAGTCACGGCCTGAACACAAACGCTAACACACTACATTTATGCAGATGAATGAGTTCTTATGTAAGAACTTCTAGTCATATCAAAGCACTGCTGAGCCCTTTACTCATTAGTTTCTAAGTGCCTATAAATATTTCCCCCCTCTCTCTCTCTGTGGCAGTTTGACTCTGTGGGTGATCTCAGTGATTTGTGGGCCAATCAGAAGTCTTGGTTTAATTTTCTATGATTAATTAATTCAGGGTATCATTATATCAGGGTATGAATCCCACCGTGGTTAGATCGCGCTTGTTGAGACATCTATCCTTAGTCACTGTGATGTAGTCACACAGAGAGAGAGAGAGAGAGAGAGAGAGAGAGAGAGAGAGAGAGAGAGCACTCCCCCTGCTGTACATCAGTGGACATAACACCTGCTGTACTTCTCACTTTATTTGCACATAACACCTTGTTCTTCTCCCTCCTTCCTTTATTTTCATAGTTTATTAAATATATATTGTTCCAGTTTTGATGGAAATTTTAAAATTCAGAATTTACTGTGCCTTACACACACTCGCCTATGTGTGCAAATGTATATTAGTCATTGGAGCTACTTTTAGGGTGAATTGAGTTCTCCTGATTTGAATATTTAAATAAGGGATGGAAATAATATTTACTCTTTTAAAATGAAACGTACTGACATTATAATTAACACTGTAAATAAAATCTTTTATGAAATCGTCCTGTGCTTGGATCCGTTGTTGCTCTGATTGTTTTGTACAAGTATGAACTTGTGCTTTGACATCAGCACTTTAAGACGTGTTCACTACAGGTACTCGCAATGAGCTTTTGATCCACCCTGTGAGTCAGTGGTTCATAGAACCGTTCTAGTTAAGGTACTAATACACTTTCATTTGTAAAATGCACCCCTGCAGGTCTATGAATCTCAATAGGTTTGTGTCAAATCTTTAAACCAAATCTCTAAAAGTTGCCAACACAATCTTAACACATGAAAATAGCATTTGTTTTAAAGGACAATTTACATAAATATAATATCAGTACATACCATAATTACTGTCATTTATACATAAAACTTCATGTGCTGTTTGAAAACATTAATACAGTTTTGTGTTATTACAGGATATGTGTCTTTAAACGCCTTCACTGTATGTATTGGGTCAGTCTGTAAAGTTTCCTTTACAGAAACAGGGCGTTAGTTTTTGGTTCCCTGAACGTTTTGAGAACCATAAACTAACGTTATTTTTCCTTAGGGATAATATTTGGGAACCATATATTGGTCGTTAGCTGTCAACACGCCGCATCATGACACCGTAAACAAACGTTTCTTCCTCTTTAAATAATTCGCGTCAGAGTCGGTCGGACTCGGTGCTGAGGATTGTGGGAAGTGTAGTTTTATCGTTATCGCGGCCTCGCCGGGCTCCGTTCACCGGGCAGCTGTGAAAGACTACAATCCCAATGACGCCGCTGTATCCGTCTTTGGCTCGGTTTGTGTCGACGTGGGAAAAGCGCCGTAAGAGCAAACAGCGGTGAATCTACGGGCGGATGCGCTTGAGATGGTCGCTGTGACCGAAAACAGGCTCCAGTATGTGGCTCAAACCCGAAGAGGTGCTTCTCAAAAACGCGCTGAAATTATGGGTGACGGAAAAATCCAACGATTACTTCGTTCTGCAGCGCAGACGCGGATACGGAGACGACAGCGGGGGGCTGACAGGTACCGGGGGCGAACCGAGACCCGCGTGCACGCGCTGAACTTGACAACTGCGTTAATAGATGCGACGTGATTCAGATGAACAGCCTTTAAAGCGTTGCAACGTAAATGCCTCTCAGCTGTTCGCTTTAGTTTGGATTGCGGGTGTTTTGGCAACAGGTTCAGGGTTAATGCGATGTGACGTTTGTTTGTTTATTTGTTTACGTTTACTTGTTAGCGGACTGGTGGCGTTTTTCTGTGATCGTTGACGTCACCACTGCGGTAAACTAGCCGCCTGCGTAACATTTAACATCCCTTTAGATTTTGTAGTTGAACACGTTGACATCTAAACCTCGGGTTTGATGCAAATGTTATTTACGTCGGTCTGAACTTCATCTCATCTTTATGACCGAAGTGGTTGCGTCACGGTGTGACGTCATGATGCTGGGGTATGTTGACATGACAGACGCCTCTTATCAAAGCCGCTGTGATAGAAGCACGTATTGATTTGGAAAATGTTATCAGCAAAGAAAACGACGTCTGGGTTGCAGCACGTCTGATGTCATTGCAAAGCCGATTTGCCCTTTTGGTGTCTTTTGATGAGAAGTATTTAAAAAGAAGCTCTTTAATAGAGTTTATGAATGATTTCAGCAGGGAAAGACTGATGTAAAGTCGCCATGAAGCTCAAATTACTGTGTAAAATGTGCTGTGTGTGGTTTATTGTCACAGAACAGTCAGGGCAGAAAGATGCATGACTTACATGATGCTTGTTAGTAAGATAATAATGGGTTGTACTGTGGTTACTGACTCCCTTTTGCTTTGGAGTTCATTACCATGGCAACTTGTGCATCATGTGTAAGGGCAATAAAAACCCAGCGTCTGCTTTCTGCATCAATATATGTGAGAACCGCTGCCTACAGAAGAGTGGGAGATTTTCAATGTCAAAGATCACCTACAAAAACATCAGATTAGGTTACAGGCCCGAGTGCCCATTAAAAACCAAATCAGGGGCCAATCAAACCACGATTTAAAATGTTGTAACAGTGTGAAGTCCAGAGACAGCCTTTATCTGTAATCTTATCTATTTTAGTTTCAGCTCAAATATGTCCTGCTTGTCTTGTTTACAGCAGGATTTAAATCAGCATGAATTATGTCAGTTTTGTGGCGTATTCGGTCCAGCTGACCATATATTGACCTTGAGTAATCCAAAGATTAACACTTTGTTTTCCTGTGTGTTTGACTTTGTTTTGTTAGGTTTTGACACGTGCATAAAAGGCAAAACGTTGTAGGAATTTCAGTTTTCATTGTTTGTTTTTTGATTATTGATTTCAGGCCTGCTGGTAGGAACTTTGGACACGGTTCTGGACTCCACAGCCAAAGTGGCTCCGTTCCGTATTTTACACCAGACCCCTGACTCTCAGGTGTACTGGAACATCGCCTGCGGTGAGAAAACTGCTGCACACAGTGTTTTTGTGTGAAGGCCTGGCTTTAACTCTGTTCATGATCTCAATATAGTGTAATTTGTGTCTGTGTGTGCGTGTCTGTGTGCATGTGTGTTTGTGTGTATCTGTGTGTGTGTGTTTAGGAGCATCTTTGGAGGAGATCTCACAGCACTGGGACTGGTTGCAGCAGAACATCATCAGAACTCTCTCAGTGTTTGATTCTGATGATGACATCACCAGCTTTGTCCAGGGAAAGATAAGGGTGAGATAGTTCACACTTCCACAGTTGTTACTTGGAGGTTGTGTTTGTTTTAAGCCATGTGGCCTCACATTGTTAAGAAGTCAAGCAAAAAAATCTGAACTGGTCCAGTTAATCCGCAGATTTAAAGTAAACTAACATGTGATTGGCTCTTTTAATAGCAAGGCAGAGCTTTCGTTCATGCCACTGCCAAACTGAGCGTTACAGTGTCTCTTGTAAAAAGGCGATTGGCTAGTTTGTCTGGGGGGTGGGGCTACAATGCCATATTTTGTATTATGATTTTTCCCATGTTCGTAAATACAAGTCCATCTCCTCCTCTTATAATATCTGTGTAGGGTCTGATCGCAGAAGAGGGAACATCTGCAGGTGACGAAGAGGATCCGGAACGTTTCCGTGAGGCGGTGCTGCGGTTTGAGCGGCTGTTCGGTTTGCCTCAGAGGGAGAAGCTGGTGACGTATTATTCCTGCAGCTACTGGAGAGGACGAGTCCCGAATCAGGGCTGGATCTACCTCAGCACTAACTTCATGTGTTTTTACTCCTACATGCTGGGAAATGAGGGTTAGTGCCACAACCTCCCACACAGACATTTGCCCTGTCTGAGGCTGTTCACTGTTTCTGTGGATCTCTGCTGCTGAACTCATGGATCAATGAGTGTCGCTCTTTTAAAGTAATTTATATGCTGTTCTTCTGATCTTTTAAATATGGTTTCCAGTATTAACCCTTTACACCCTGAGCTGTTTTTTTCAGCACTTTGACTTTAGCTAGATTACAATTGTGAGTGCTTATAAAATCTTGAAAATAAACCTCCCTGCTAGGTTACGTTTACATGAATGTGTTTGGCAGACGTTTCTCCAAAATGACTCACAAGCTTGTTCGAATGTGTTCGAACCCACAACCTTTGCGCTGCTAACACAAGCGCTACAGATTAACACTTGAGATGTTTCCAGCAAAATGCATTTAGTCTGTCTATAGAAACTTTATTCATCTTTAGTTTTGCAGTTAACATCAGCCCTAATTTCCAATTTTTCCCAAGTTGCATTGCAGCGATTGACTGGTTGGTAGAAAGCATTTGCAATCTGTCTTTCCTGCAGTAAAACTGGTGATGTCATGGGACGAGGTGAGCCGGCTGGAGCGCACGTCCAGCGTTTTGTTAGCGGAGAGCATCCGTGTGCGTGTCCGTGGAGAGGATCATTTCTTTTCCATGCTCCTCAGACTCCAGCAAACGTTTCTGATCATGCAGCAGCTGGCCGACTACGCCGTCGCGCGGTTCTTCGACAAAGAAACGTTCCACGCAGAACATCCACTGGCCAACCCCCTTCACATCACACAGAGGTGCCTGAGTTCCGTTACTGTGAACTATTTGAGAACATTTAGGTAACACTTCAGTCTGAGGAACATATAACTGCTTATTTTGCCTGAATAAACTCCTAATTTACTGCTTGTTAATTCTATGGTAGATGTTGTGTTTAAATGTAGGTGTGGGGGGGGTTGTATAATATAGTCATGCAGAATAAATCATTGATATGTGTCTAATAAGTACCAATAAACAGCAAATATGGAGGCTAATGGTTCATATTTTTCAAATTTGAATGTTCCCCATAGTAAAGTGTTACCAAAATTAAAGTGCTGTGTGTTTTTTTTGCTGTGTTCTCGTATGCATTGGACTTTTGGACTAACTGGAGTGTCTCTTCGCAGGGCCCTGGAAATACATGCTCGGAATCAGTCATTCCGGGCGTTTTTCCGGTTGCCCCTGGAAGAAAACCTCTGTGAAGTGTACGAGAGTTTCCTCTGGGTTCCCATCAGCCACATCAACGTGCTTGGAAAAATCTGCGTCTCCGAGAACTATTTGTGCTTTGCCAGCCAGGATGGGTCCCAGTGTCATCTCATAATCCCTATATGGGAGGTGTGTGTTCACACTTACGCTGCTCAGCCTGAGCCAAAGGTTTTGTAGCCAAACAATAAAAAAAATCAACGTTTTGAATATTCCTAGAAGTTTTTAAAGTAACACTTTGAGCATTTTTGTTACTGAATGGAAACATTAGGGAAACATTATTACAAACATAAATTATCTGAGTATACAATGGTATAAATGCAAAAAGTCACGTGTCTCAGTTATTCCTTGTGACCGACAGCATGTGTCTGGTGGTGTGTTTGGTGTTGATGTTTGTCTGCAGGTGTTCAGTGTGGAGCTGCCGGATCGCAGCACTCGCTCGCTGACTGTGTGTATGCGTGGAAAGAGAGCTTTCCGTTTCTCTGAGGTTCGTGATTTTGAGCGACTTGCCACCACCATCCGCAGGAAGTGTGGAACAGCAGGAAGCCCCCAGCACTCCTTTAGTAATCCGGTATGTATATATATATGTGTGTGTGTGTATATCTGCTTGATATGATTTTGTAATGACAATCAATATACCTGAGCTGATTGGATGTTGGTTTATATAATAAGTGTGTGTGTGTGTGTGTTGAGGATGAGGAGGGTGTGATGGTGGGACAGAGTCAAGCTGTAAGCACTGAAGCTCTCATGAATGTATTTCATCCGCATGATGCCGAAAATCTCGACCCCAAAATGGTGCGTTTCCAATAACCTTTATACAACATGATTAAGTCCAGTTAAATTTAATAATCATTTAATAAATGAACACTAGTGAATGTGTTTATGATCCCTTACTGTTGGCATGGTAACATTGCCATTGACAGCTGAAGGAGCGAATGAAAGAGCAGTCGTGGCAGATCCACTTCACCGAATACGGTCGCGGAACCGGAATGTTTTGCACCAAAAAAACCCGTGATCTGATTGTCCGAGGAGTTCCAGAGACGCTCAGAGGAGAACTGTGGATGTTATTCTCAGGTGTGTGTATCGTTCCAGAGCAATACCAGTTTATTTTAACACGGTGGAGACATTGTCTGTGTGTGTGTGCCCATGTGTTTGTCTGTGTGTGTGCCCGTATTACAGGTGCAGTACATGACATGAGCTCTCACCCTGGGTACTACGGCCGGCTGCTGGAGGAGTGTATGGGCAGCAGCTCTCTGGCGTGTGATGAGATTGAGAGAGATCTGCACCGCTCTCTTCCTGAACACCCAGCGTTCCAGAGTGACACGGGAATCTCCGCCCTCCGCAGGGTCCTGACCGCCTACGCCCACCGCAACCCCAAAATCGGCTACTGCCAGGTAAAACGTTTATGCCTTTGTATGCAAATTATGATTTATGGAGTGAATCATTTGTAGAACATGCAGTGTGGTTTTGTAATTTTAACACTTTGTGAATGCAAATTTTAAACATGGCATGAATGCAAAGTGAGAGCTGTTTGACTGCTTGTGAAGAAGATTGTGACATTAAAAATACATTATTAATTTGATAAAGTCTAGAATGACATTACAGAGACTTTATATATAATATGTCTGTCTGCAGGCGATGAATATTTTGACGTCGGTGTTGCTGCTGTATGCAAAAGAGGAAGAGGCCTTCTGGCTTCTGGTAGCTGTGTGTGAACGAATGCTGCCAGACTACTTCAACCGCAGAATCATCGGTGTGTGTCTGTGTGCGTGTCTGTGTGCGTGTCTGTGTGCGTGTCTGTGTGCGTGTCTGTGTGCGTGTCTGTGTGCRTGTTTGTGTGCATGTTTGTGTGYGTTTGTGTGCATCTGTGTGCGTCTGTGTAAGTTTGTGTGCACCTGTGTGTGTGCACGTGCTTGTGTGTTTCTGTGTGCACGCATGTGTGTGTGCACGTGCTTGTGTGTTTGTGTGTGCACGCATGTGTGGGTAGTGGGAGTGTGGGGTAGTCATCTGTAGGTTTTTAACTAACTGCATATAAAAAAACAGAAGTCTATAGAATCTTCCCATTCAGATAGATGAGTAAATGTGTGGGTAAGTGTGTTTGTTTGTTATATAATCCTTGTAACAGGAAGATAATTGACATTGTATTATTAAATTGGCAGCCAGCCCAATTTCACAGTTATGACACGGTGCCAATAGTAGCACAATTGTTTGGTAATGTAAGTGTTTCACTTCACACTCAAATAGAAAAGCTGTTTATGAAGTGGATTATAATAACTGAGCTTAATATAAGATGACCTCTTTCGTTCAGTGTGAAGTGTGTAATCTGTGTGTGTGTGTGTGTGTGCGCGTGTGTATGTGTGTGTGTGTTCCAGGAGCGTTGGTGGACCAGGCCGTGTTTGAGGATCTGATCCGAGAGCATCTGACCCAGTTGACCGAACACATGACGGATCTCTCCTTCTTCTCGTCAGTGTCGTTGTCATGGTTCCTGACTCTCTTCATCAGCGTGTTGCCGATAGAGAGCGCGGTGAATGTGGTCGACTGTTTCTTTTATGACGGAATCAAAGCCATCCTGCAGCTCGGCCTCGCCGTCCTCGACTACAACATGGACAATCTGCTTTGTTGCCATGACGACGCAGAAGCTGTCACCATCCTCAACAGGTGATTACAACCTCCTACACCTTAATCCACACACATGTTATACAGATTGTGCTCAATCACAAGAAGCTGTTAAATGGTGATTAATAACATTTAGGCTCTTGGATTTCTCCTCTAGATTTTATACGAACAAACTCAAGCTGTGTTGATATATTTCGTCCTTCAGGTTTTTTGACAATGTCACAAATAAAGACAGCCCCCTCCCAGCTACGGTGCAGCAGGCGTCTGCAACAGCCAATGACAAATCAGTACAAAATGTTGACATCAGTGACCTCATCAAAGAGGCATATGAGGTAAAGACTGTATACACTTCAGTACACTGCTGCGAACATTAAAATCCATGTACTTTGTATCGCTATAAGCCCTATAGGCTCTAAATATGTATATAAATATATATTACTAAATATGTCATTAAATATAAGGGCATGGTGTGTAATGAGTTAATTTAAAGATATAAGAATATATGTACATTTTTTAAAGATACTTGAACATATTTATTTTATATGTATAAAGAATTGTAAGTTATATTACATTTATTTAATTTTTTTAATTACTTTATATCTGATTATATAAGGTAACTAACAAATTAAGGTAATTAACAAATTATGTCAAGTGTTTTTCAACCATAAATGTCTTATACATATAATAATGGTTTATTCTCTCTTGCTAAATATATCAGGAGTAAATTAGAGCTAAGTGCTAATGCTTCGCTTTTTACCCCCTGTAGTCATGGTGACAGTTTTAATGGACAAGTGTCGTTCAGAGGAGAAGGTGCAAATTTTGCGACGACCTGATTCGTCAACACCCGCTTACTGAATGAAGACTGAAGTTCTGATGTCTGAAACTGACTAACAAAGCTTCTCTGTTTCAGAAATATGGAGACATCCGTACAGAGGAAGTTGAAAACATGCGGAAGAGAAACAAACTGTATGTCATTCAGACACTGGAAGAAACAACAAAACAAAATGTCGTAAGTAACAAAAATGTTGAGTATGATCAAACAGT
>JBAJNP010006463.1:0-25495 GCA_036877545.1 Yasuhikotakia modesta | reverse complement strand
TGTGTGTGTGTCACAACAGTAAATCACAACAGCCCAATGTCAAGTTCTCAGTATTTGTATTTTGTGAATTCAGTGAACAGTGACCTGCCTTACTACATTATACAGGGAAGAAGCACTACAGAAGATGATTAAAACCTATTAAGGGTCTTACATCAAAATGGAGCCCCAATTCTGTTACAGGAAAGCTGAATTATTGATGTGCACGGGGTACATTGTTAGAATTTTACCATTTATCATTGACAATGGTCATCCTCACTGGAGATATTTTAGAGAGGAGAGCTTGGTTGGGTTATATTTAAACAAATATCTGACCTTGATTATTTCCTAAAAAAAGAAAATATCTATTTCTAATATATATCTAAATATCTATTTATATTTTAAAACAACAGAATAGTAGTAGTAGTAATTCAATTTAATTTAACATGTATTCCACATTTAATGTGCTATAAACCACAGCTGATTGTCGTACATAATTACTTTAAAATCTTTTTTATTTAACATCAAAAATCTACTATAAAAGAATAAGCTGCATTTTTACTATAAAACTATACTCTTGTACTACAATTATTCATTTTTATAATACTTTTTCAGCAGAACCACAAAATAAATCCATATTTAATAAAGGTGTTTTCAATGCACCACATGGTACAACATCTATTGCTCCTTGAGGTTCTTCTGCCAAACCTTCATTCGTTCTCTTCCAGTGGTTCCTGCACCTTCAGGCCCGCTTTGTCGCTCATTCCTTCACCCTCACCTTCCTCATCGTCAGAGCTGTCTGCCCAGCGACCCACTCGTCTCACCCCTTCAGCCACCAAAGGTGCGTTAACACAAGGATTGTGGTCGTAAATCACAAGCTTCAACCCTCTCAAATGGGCCAATGGGGGAAAATATTGAATACGGTTTCGGTCCACATCGATGACCTCTAAGTAATGCATCTTCAGAAGCACAGGGGGGAACTCGCTTAGCAAGTTTCCTGCTAACCAGATGCTGCGTAGCTCCTCCAGTCGACCGAGCTCTGAAGGTAAGCTCCGCATCTGATTGTAGCCCAAGTGCAGCGTCTTGATGTTGGGAAGGTCACATACTACTCTGGGGAACTTAGTGAAGCAGTTCGTCTCAAGCCACAAGGTTTTAAGCTCTGTGAGTTGACGGAGCTGCTTGGGAAGTCCACAAAGTCGGTTATTGCCCAGGTAGAGAATGTTCAGCTGTAGGAGGCTACAGATAACCAGAGGAAACTCCTCAAAACAGTTGAAGTCCAGGGCCAGGAGCTGTAGCTTTTGGAGGTTTCTCAGTTCTGAAGGAAGGTTGTTCAGGTGGTTGTCGCTCAGGTAAAGTTTGACCAATTCGTTGAAGGCAGAAGCTCTGACGGGAAGACGACGTAATTGACGGCTGCTCAGGTCGAGGGTGCGATCAAGAGGCATTTCCTTCAAATCTCCTACTAAGTAACGTTGACATCGTTCTGAGGGCACGAAGGCCACAGCACCGCGCACAACGTTTCCCATTTGCCTGACCTATGTTCATTGTCCCTTCATGGAGACATAAAAGAGAAACAAAGAGATTTGAGAGAGTAAATCCAAAACAGATAATTCACATACATAGCAAAATCATTTAAAGTGACAGTTTATCCAAAAATTAAAATTATTTCACTATATATTTAGCCTTATGATTTACTAACACATGATTTGCTTGTTTTCCTTTTAAAATATTCCTTGAAATGTTTTGCCTGATTGCAATAATGTTGTTAATTTCTACTGTATAGAAAAGACAATAACATTCTGCAAATAACTTCTGTTTTGGTGCTCAAAAAATTAACGTCATGAGAATGATCAAATAATGGCTTAATTTTAGAGAACTAACATGTAAAATTTCAACAAATTGAATGAATTGAATTACATGAAGGAAACAATCAGTTTTATAGAGTAAAAAACAGTATTGAGAAGACAAACATAAAAACTCAAACATTCTACAACTTACCATGCTGCATAAAATGAAACTCTTCATCTACCATTCAGCCATGGTTGAAGCTTTGTTTTCATAAGGAATGAGAACGCAGTAATAGGTAGCTGTGGCGCTCCATGCCCCTGTGTTCTGCTGACACCTCTGCCCTGCCAGTCGCTGAGAGCTCCAGAGATGACAGCCAACAGGCCCCTCCCCTTTTCAGCTAAATGATTTCTCCAGCGCTGGAAGGCTGGGCTGACCAGGGGCAGCGATAAGACTAAAGGTGTCCCGTGATTATGGAATTTTGAGGGTTCATCTAAGACCTTATCATCTCAGCCAGGACCTTCTACTTAGCTAAGACCACTTGAATGCACCACCCATTGATAAGACTCACCCAGTTGTGGACAACCAACAGAGGCCGTTAACGTCACATGGCAGTATGTGGTTTGGAAATGTTAAGGATCTGAATGGAAACTTAAACCTAATAAGTACAGGAAATGTTTTATCTGTTTTAGGGGGAAAACTATCAAATACAAACACACTGACAGATCTTAAGGGCTCTTATTACAGCTTTGTGCAGGCACACACACCTGGAAAATTGCAAGTTTTGTCTTTTAGAAAACAGATAAAACAGTATTGATGACTCATCCTGCACTACACCAATATTTGTCCAGTCAAATGCACCCAACAACAGGAATGCCCCTCCCCCTGATACCACAAAATCATATAAGGCAGGAATACTTCACCTCTTCATTTTGCTTGCCTCATCACAATTCTCCGGAGAGCATCTGTCTACAGAGATTTGTATAGGACAGTTCAACACAATAAGACCGTGAAAAGGGCAATTGATATTTCAAGTAGCACACATATAAGCAAAGCGGATGACAAAATATCACAGTTAGAAACTAATAACACGCTTTAAACGAAGCATAAAACAATTTGGCATAGCTTTGTGTGCATTAGTGAGCTCAGTGTATTTCCTTCATCCCAGTATCCCCATAGACCCATTGTGTAAAATGAGTAAACACATGAAAACTAAAAGTAAAGACTCAATCCTGCATGTCCAGTCTAATAGACACTGAAGGTCATGGGGGTCAAAGGGTAAAGGCGATTTCCCAGCATCCATGCCTGTAGATACACAGCCATCTTGGATCTGCGAGGAGAGGGTAAATTAATGCGGTTAGTCAATTTCATTTCCACCAAAAACACGTTACACAGGGTTGTATACATGGCACAGACATAACCAAATGCTCCAGGGCAGCTTTATGCATACATCCAAGCATATATTTAGTGGTTGCATGAATGCAGTGGTACGTTTGCATGGATTTTGTGCTTTGTGTTTTTGTTACGAGGCCACAGTTAGCCGACTAGCGCCCAGCGCTAACAAAAACAGACAGCCGAAACAGGCCTTAGACATTTAAACAGATAAATATCTGTATTATTTACGATTAAACACTTGCTACAGGGCTGAAACATATAGGCCAGCGAAAGGGAAACGACCCCGTTTGTTTTGAGTGTCATTTACCGTTTGGTTTATTAGCATTTTTGTTATATTTGTGTTATGAGCTACACGGCTAACGAGCAAAGCTAACCAGCTAATATAAATGATAACATTTCGCCAAACGCCACAAGTTTGTTCACTTCTGTAACTTTGCATGCGTGTTAATAACTTCATAAAACATGAAGTTTTTAATATTTGTAATAGAGTTGTGATGTTTTGTTGAGTTTGTTAATGTACCTGGTTAGCAATTGTTGTATTAATCCAGTATTGTATGTGTTGTATTTGTTAGTTTGCAAAACTAGTTATTGTTTTATCTTTTATGCTTTAAATAAATGTATTTATTATTCGGTTAATAACATTTCAACATTAAAGTTTAAGTGTCTATGCAAATTAGAAATGTAGTTAAAATAATAGCATGCGTGCAATTTGTATCATGTTTGTAAGATTAAGTCTTAAGTGTAAATTCAGTAAAAATATTACAAATTTTACACTTGTGTAGATATGAGATGGTTTTAGTACAATGATGTATGGAGTTATGTTATTAGCTGTGTGCAAATAGGCTATAATTCCCAAATACGGAAAAGAAATGACATGTTTTTCCTGTTTTTTAGGTGACATACGGAATGTTCGGTGCAAGAAAGAAGTTTCCTGAAGGGGTCGAAAATGAAATTTCAGAGGACGGCTTGTTGTATGGCCAGGTGTCAATGTTTCAAAATAGATTGGAGAAAGACGTAAGAATGATGAGTTGATGCTGTTGTACAGTTACGTCCGGTAAGCGCTAATACAAAGGAAATTAATCTTGTAATGTTTCGTAGATGCTGCCATCTCCATCGCTGTCATCGTCAGGTCAGTTGTCACAGTTTGGTGCGAGTTTGTATGGTCCGCAAAGTGAGTACAAGTCTAAACTGATGTGGGCTCAGTTGGGCCTCTGTTACTAGTATGCTGAGGAATTTTGTGATCAATGTTGGCCTTGTTTTGTCTGAACAGGTGCACTAGGTTTCTCAATACGGGGCATGAATAATAACCCCCAACTGAACCGAAGTTTAACACAAGGCACTCAGCTACCGAGCCATAGCACCCCGACGACAGGCGTCCCAACAATGTCCCTCCACACGCCACCATCGCCGAACAGGTACGCATGCCCCTCCCCCATTATGATGTCATGACTTTGCAGTGCGCTGATTGGTGGTTCTTGTCGGTGCTCCGCAGGGGCATCCTGCCCATGAACTCCAGGAACATGATGAGCTCGCAGGTAGGGCAGGGCATGGGTTTAAGCGGCAGGACCAACAGTATGGGCAGCTCCGGGCTGGCCAGCCCCAACCGCAGCTCCCCAAGCATTATCTGCATGCCCAAGCAGCAACCAGCACGCCAGCCTTTCACCATCAACAGGTACGAGGGTCCACGGGTCGTTGTACGGTTGCCAGTTTCGCTCGTTATAATAATTCTGTGTGATTGATGATTGTAAACGTTCCTGTAGAGGAACTGGTAGAGCATGGCGCTAGCGACGCCAAGGTCAGGGGTTCGATTAAAAAAATTTGAGAAGGCGTCTTGTGTGAAGTTTGCTTTGGAAATATGAAGTGTGACTTGCGTCGTATTGATTTTAAAAAGTGGCTTCTCGCGATCCTAAAAACATACGTTGTATTTCAATTAACTTTCACCTTAGGCCAAGATAAGGCCAATCAGGACTGATTAAGACTGACCTTAACAAAAGGGTCAAATCCTCATGTGTGTCGTTGTAGTATGTCAGGATTTGGAATGGGGCGGAGCCAGGGGTTTGGAATGAACTCCTTGTCCAATAACATCTTCAACGGGACAGGTGAGTGTTCCTGATTGGGCTTTAATAACAGCCTGTCAACTTTAGCACAAACAAGTTTGGGTGTATACAACACTGTGCCTAATCTTAGCCACGTTACATTTTGTTCATTTTCCATTCACAAAAATGGCTAAATCTTTTACACAGGACTGTACGGTGGTTATAAAACATGACTTGAGCCGTACGCATTCAGTTAGGAGTGCTAAAAAGCTACTTTTTGATGATCAGGGAAAGACAACAATAATCCATTTTTGTGCCGTCAGACGGGAGCGAAAATGTGACCGGAATAGACCTCTCAGAATTCCCAGCACTTGCGGACAGAAGTCGGAGAGAGGGAAATGGCAACCCGACCCCGCTGCAGAACCCGCTGGCTGGAAGGGCACCTTATGGTAAGAGTTCATTTTACATCATCTCATTACTTACCTGAAACAAAATCCCTCGCTGTCTTTGTGACTGAGCTCCCGTCTCCTCGAAGGCACGTTGTGTCGTGAAAGCATGATACGGTCAGTGGTTTCATTTAATCACAGTTGTCCTCAGATTATTGTTATAATGTTTCTTCCACTAGTTGGAATGGTCACAAAGCCATCGAATGAACAGTCGCAGGACTTCTCCATTCACAATGAAGACTTCCCAGCGCTTCCCGGGCCCAACTACAAAGACCCGACGTTGAGCACGGATGAAAGCAAATCGGTCAGTATTCTCTGAATTTGATCTTTTATGAGTTACAGACAGACGTTGCATAAATAACATGGTATGGTTTTGTATTGTGGGTGAGTTCTCTGCTGTAAAAATCTTTTGTAACCGTTTAAGTCAGATGTTACAGTTGTTGTTCCTGTTCTTTTACCCAACGCAATTAAAGCAAATGGGTTCTCAGTGGTTTGTCTTGAGTGTGACCCATTGTTCTGGTTCTACAGAACTTGAACTCATCAGGCAAGGGCAGCTCAAGTGCAGACGGACCCAAGTTCCCAGGCGACAAGACATCATCAGCACAGAACAACAACCAGCAAAAGAAGGGGATTCAGGTTTTGCCTGATGGTGAGGCTCTTTAGCAATACAGTGTTTTTGTATCATAGGATACTCTGTGATCAATTAACTTCACATTCACTTATGTTTTATAGGCAAGGTAACAAACATTCCCTCAGGAATGGTGACGGATCAGTTTGGAATGATCGGACTGTTGACGTTCATCCGGGCAGCTGAGACGGATCCTGGGATGGTGCACCTGGCATTGGGAAGTGACTTAACAACGCTGGGACTCAACCTGAACTCACCAGAGTACGTTTTTTCCTTTGCTTGCCCAATTAACAGTAAGTGAGACATTTAGAATTTTATGGCACCAGGCAATAAGATTAGCGTTGTGCAACCATGTCCTCCCCATACCTTAATTTCCTTAGGCTCCACAACCATATACTGACTCCATAATGTCCTCTCTGTAGGAATCTGTACCCCAAGTTTGCATCTCCTTGGGCTTCAGCTCCATGTCGACCACAAGACATTGGTAGGTGTTAATTCTCCGACATCATAACTAAAGTGGACACCAGGTTTTTTTACTACTTCAATACATGTAATTCTTTTCCTTTAGACTTCCATGTTCCCTCAGAGTACTTAACGAACATTCATATAAGGGACAAGGTAAGTTCTTAGGATACTTAGCACATTTTCTGGTTATGGGTCGTTCCGGTTCATGTAAAAACAGGCATTGAAGAACATTGTCCAGTTTTGTTTAAAAGCTAATGACGTGGACCTGCCTGATCTCATGTTTGTCCTCCTTTGTACAGCTGGCTGCCATCAAACTGGGAAGATACGGTGAAGATCTACTGTTCTACCTCTACTACATGAACGGAGGAGACCTCCTGCAACTCCTCGCTGCCGTGGAGCTGTACGTATTACTTATTGACTAAACTGGCTTAAGTCACTTACCCTAACTGGTTTAAGTCACTTACTCTACTTACCCTAACTGACTTAAGTCACGTACCTTAACTGACTTAGCTTGAGGGTAAGAGCGAAGGTTGCAGAAGAACGTTTATTAATGGTGTTCTGTCTGTATTGCAGCTTCAACCGGGACTGGCGGTACCACAAAGAAGAAAGGGTTTGGATCACCAGAGCACCTGGCATGGAGCCCACGCTAAAGACCAACACTTACGAGAGAGGAACATACTACTTCTTTGATTGTCATAACTGGAGGAAAGTTGCAAAGGTAAAGCTACTATGTTAAGATATATAGAAAATACATTAAATATTGGTTCAAATTAAGTGGCCAACAGTCTTATAAAGGATATATATTGACTTGTCTTCTCACCTCACAGGAGTTTCACCTGGAATACGATAAGCTTGAGGAACGGCCACACGTGCCAACCACCTTCAACTACAATCCGGCCCAGCAGGCTTTCTGAAGCTGAGCCCATCAGCGCCCGGAAGCTCCAAGAGCGATCGGCACAGACCACCAACCTGGTTTTATTCCTCAACTGTTTGAACAAGGACTGCGGGAGGGGGGGCTGGGGGTCCCACCTTGACATCTGGGAGGAGGTCCCTGCCTTACAAATGCTCAACTTCTATATATTTTCATTCTGTTTTTAAATTCCCCTCTTATTTTTCTCCCTCCATTTCATTTCGAGCAGGGTCAGTGTTTTGTTTCTCCTCTGATGAGGAAAAGCCCCTTTTGGTGTTTGCCTGGAGTCTTTAAGTCGCAGTACGTCACACTCATTGGTATATACGGCAGTCAGCGCTTTGTTTTACGAAGCGCGCTGCATTAGCAAACAGGACAAAGACAAATCCAACACATGTGAAAACACAAGGGCAAAAGTAAATGCAATGTTCATTGTTGCACTATTTAGTAATAAAAGAACACAAAAACGTTTCTGCTTTTTTTAATGTGGCAAAACCGCTGTATTCCGTCACTGTCCGGAAAGACACACACCATGTCAATCATCTTGAGGTTTTATTTTCGTTTGGCTTTTCCCCAAAACATTCCTCTGATCTGCCATATTTTTCACCCTGAGTTGTTTTCTGCTTAGCTTCAATAAATTCAAATCGGACTGTTTCAGTGACCGTCGCTGGGAACAACCTGACCAGGCAGTTGTGAGATTACGGAGAAAAAAAATTGTTCCAGAATGAAACGAACCCTTTTCAGTCTTTGTTACGATTTTGTAATAAACGTGTACATTTTTTTAATTTTTTGACATCACATGAATAAAGTTATGTATGAATGTGTATATATATTATATATATAGATAGATGTATCTATATATATACATGACGTCTATTTTGAAAGTGACTATGCTTGACCTCGTTTTTAGGAGGTGAACAGATATTGGCATTATGTGGTAGAAGCAAAACCTCAAAAGACAAAAAAAAATAATTAGTGACCAGTATGTTGATCTGCCGGACAGGGTTCACGTTTGTAAACCTGTGCACTTACGACCAATTCAACTACAAAAAATAAAAAAAATGGAAGGCTTGAGTTTATCTGTATTCAAAAACACAAGGGGTGAAACATCTCAGCTGCAGCTATTTGAATAGAAGCATTTCATAGGAAAGGGAAAACCGAAAAAGAGACCAATCTTGTATTTTCTGACCACCTTTAAAGCTCCCTTTCTTTGTAATAAAGCAGAATGGCTTTCCTGAATGCGTGTTTGGACTCTATATGGGAGGGTTGTGTGGGAAAAGCGCTACGTTCACAAGCAGCTGTGTAATTCAAACTTGAGATGCAACACACGGCTAATCCAGGTGATTTTGTGTTAAAACCCCATCACTTTATTGGAAATGAGCAGTTTATGCACAGTTGCGCTTTCAGGTATTTTAAAGTCAAGATGGCTTCGGGTTAACGGTTAACACACGCAAACAAAGTCAATTTACAAAGTCAGTCGAAACAAACAGCTGGAATGTCAATGAAGAGACTGCTGTGTAGTGCACTTAACAAACATCAGTCTGAACACTGTTGTACAGCAGCAACTTTAAGGCAAGTGCAATTTGTTTTTCTCTCACAACATAGTGCCGTACAGTTACAATAATTCCCAGCACATAGTGATTTATGATTAAAGTTATTTACCAGTTTAGGTAGCACAAATGGACTATAACGTGTCAGTTTGCTACATACTAAGTAAGTTAGTACTGTGGCATTAGAATAACAAATTTGAAGTTTCTGTAATTAACACAACATTGATTTTTTCGTTAGATCTTTTAATCATCTTGGATTTCTGTTTTCTAAATGCAGAATTTTACTATAAAAATATTTTGTCTGTTAATAAAACAATAATACCGCTTTGTCTACCAATCTGATCTGTCACATTTACACGACCACATGTCAAAAACGATATCCATTAAACAGCACATGTAAGACACAGAAAACAATCGGGGTCTAACAATGAAGCGTTGGTCCAAATCCACGGTCAGTTCCATTCAAATGAGTGTAGATGTCATCATACCAAAACAAGATTAAAAAGATACTATACAAAGTTTTTAATAGCACACACTACCAGAAATATAGTTTGCACATCTATATTCTCTAGTGTGATGACTGAACCCAGCCTCTTCAACAAACATAGTTGAAAAGGAGATCTTGGTATCAGACTCTTGGTTGCTCCTCGTTTTCATTTGGCACTCGGATCACCAGGGGAACCCTCAATGGCAGAACCCGCACCATTTTTGGCAACTTCCTCTGAGAACCAGAAAAACGAGAACACATTATAGCAAAGCAACAACGATCCATTCTAAACGTTTAACATTCTGAGGTCCAACAAACCTCTGTCCTTCCTCTCCTGAGTCTCTTCTGCGGCTGTTTTATCGGCTCTGAAGAAGATCCGAGCGCTGCTCAGCGAGAAATACAGCAGCTCAAACTCCTACAGAGAGAAAAGAGACCAGATCTTTTTGAAATAAAAGCATTTCCACAAAACAACTTGCTACTAAATCTAACAATACTATTTTAGTAACACTTCAGTGTTGCAAGAATGCAGGCCCAGTTCTAACCAGGTTCTCCAAGCAGATATACAGACCTGCAGATATACATCCAGTCTCTTCTGGGTCAGGTTCATGGTCTGCATGAGCTTCTCATCCTGGCTGGTGGACTGAACGTTCTGCTCCTTCACCACCGCGTTCATTTCCTTCATGTACTTCTCCCTGACGGCCTGGAACCAGTGCAGAGAATCGAACTCCTGATACTGGTCAAGAAGCTTCAGGATGTAGGCAACACCTGGAAAACATCGGAGGTCCTCAAATGTGGTCCAGAACACCTTCAATAAAACATGTCAAAGGGTATCAAAGCTGGCCAAGAGGAGCATCTAATTCATACCCATGGCAAAGCCATCGTCTGTGAAGGCTGCTCCCACTTTGTTCTTCTTGTTCAACTTTTCTTTGCAACTTATAGAGTGTTCAACAAAATTCACTGTCTGGGTAGGAGATACAAGATGAGAGTTGAAGGTAAGAAACAACATCGCAATTATGAAAACGGAAGATGGTAACAACCAAAACTTGAAGACCAACCAGAGGAGGAACGATCATGTAGAAGTTCCTCAGGTGCATGTTCTTGGCGCTACGGAACTCTGGTGCGAAAACGCCCACCAACATCTTGAAGTACTCGGTTCCTTCAGCAGAAATGGTGGTGAGGTCACTTAACACGCAGTCCAGCTGGCTGCAAAAATTAATTCAAAACATTCAACCTCACAACAATTGACAGATTTCTAAAGATTTGTTGTTTCCTAAGATGTTGGAAGTGGTATAACAGGGCCACCCAGTGGTACCTGGCAGCTTTCTGCGTCTCCTCTGAAAGACTTTCCTCTTTCACAAGTTCTTCAAAGTTCACAATGTCTTCTAGATCAGGAACGAACCTGGAACAAATTTCAGTGTTCAGTGCTAAATGTCTCAGAGACTATTTTAGAGAATCTCTGTATTAACTTCAGTTATACCGTTATCCATTGGGATTTAATGTGATGTCATTATCAATTTTCTCAAGACAAAAGCATCAATAACAACTCCTGAATCAAATAATCTGTGTATTTTAGTGCAACAAAGCAAGACTCAACCTGATCGCGCTACTGCAACAGTGCAGCCCTCCTGATCGAATCATGCGCACGTAACCCATCGCATTACCTGCGAGAAATAAAAACACAGAACAGACAATAAACGAAACAACTTTGATTAATGAAATAAACAATCATATCAGGACATATCTATCAATGTACAATGTGCGTATTTATTTATATTTATGACATTAAATGACATTATATCATTTGCTTACTGTTTTGAAATGTTTCTTTTAAGTGTACCAATTAGAAAACATGCATTCATTTATTCATTTGGCAGACGCTTTTATCCAGTAATTTAAGACTTTTTTTTTAATCAGTACTTGCATTCCCTGGGATCGAACCCATAACCTTTGCACTACTAATGCAATGCTCTACCAGTTGAGCTACAGGAACACTACGTTAAGAAAACGATAAAATACATTGCTAAATACGTTAAGGCTGAGAGGCAAAACATTTGACAGAATTGTAGAAGGTGTAGTAAAATCTCTACAGTTCTGGAAGAGTTTACAAGGTACAACTTTTGTCTGGAACCCAAAAGAAAAACGTTACCAATCTGGCTGATCAGCTGTCTGAACTGGTCCAGGTAGCTCTGACCATCAGGAGTCAGACCCAACTTCCTGATACCACGGTTGAACTTTTCCGCTCGATCGAAGGGATACTGCACACGTGAGAAACAAAGAGATTCATAACAGCGCATCACTTTACAAACCAGCAACAGTCAGAAGACCAAACAACCTTCTGATCCGTCTGGTCTTTGGTTTCTCGGAAGAAGCGAATGTCTTTGATGAGTCTGGATTTGATGTGTTCGTCGTACATGAACTGACTGAAGATGTAGAACTTCTTGCGTAGAAATTGATACGTAAAGTTAACCTGCGGGGAAACATATGACCTCATTGGTGACCTCATCACAGTGACATCATCACAGTTGCCCAGATCTTACAAATCATAATGGAGAAGATCTCCACATACCGTTGTGTTCATGATTCCTGTCCCATGTGTGCGAATAGAGTTGGCGATGTGTCGGATGTTGATGGTGTTCAAGTGCTTGTTGTTGCTGGTCTTCTCAATGAAAATCTACAAGACAGACGTGCTAACCTGGTTAAACCATGTAAAACATTGTGGACCAATCAGTTTCAAGGTGAAGGTGGTACAAGCTTGCCTGGTTGTTCAGGTTGTAGAGGTAGCGAGAAACAAAGACGTGGATGTTCCTCATGATCTCAAGAACATCAAGACCCTAGAAGATACCTGTTTAGTTCAAAACAACATTCAAAATAAGCATCTTTTTGGACTTGTGTGTTGAGGTACAGACCTGTTCTAGAGTTTGGCTGGGTAGATGAGCCTCGGTCATGACCAAACCGTAGCGTTGTGTGGCGAGGTTTCTCATCTCGCTGTACGTAGCCCAGTCATGAAGAGCCACCGTTGTCAGGTTGTAAAACGTCTTGTCTAGATAGTGAGTCACATAGGCTGCAAGAAACAGAAGCTTTTGTTTTAAAATCTAATTGGTTTTGAAGACCTCCATTGTAGATGCCAGAAGGTCCATTCATCTGACCTACCTTTAATGTCAATAAACCGGTTGAAGAAGCGAATGGGCTTGAGAGAGAAAAAGTGTGCCAGATCTTTCATGCCCACTTTGAAAGGGTTTCGGTCGTCCAGTTTGAGGTGGGTGTGCACAGACAGGCGCAGGTCTTTCTCAATCTCCTTACACAGCTTGTCTAGCAGGTGCTAACGAATACAGAAGATCTGAATCAATGAAGACCTACTCAGATGAAACCAAATTCCAGCATATAACAGAGAATGAGACCTCACTGAGGACTGAGAATACCTCATTGAGGATCTCCATGATCTCTGTGTCGTAACACACCAGCAGTTGATCACATGACTCCATGTGTTTGGAGTGCAACATGGTGGGCACGCAGTCTCTGAGTGCACTGAACATATACTGGAGAAAACACAACATAAACACAATATTATGAATGCTACTACTATGAACTACTAACATCATCATTTTACCATTAAATATGTTTTTAAAAAAGTTGTTTTGCATTAAACAAAGTGTCGGTCGAACAGATAATCAGAAAAAACATTGTGTTGTTGCATTTTACATGTATTCTGGCCGCATCCACAGCGTTCTCATACACGTCGTCCAGATAGATGGGAAACACCGTACGATGCCAATACAGGAAACTGCAGTCGCATTGCACTTTCACTCTGAGGAGAGACAAGATTTCCCACAATGCACCTGGAACGTATCGACCACAGAGATCGCGGTACCAAAAGCTGGTTCTTACCGCTCGGTGAGTTCGCTGATCAAGTCCAGCTTCTTCAGAACGAGCTGCAACGGCAGCAACTCCTCGTCCTTAAATGTTTTCTGTGGAAAAAAGCGGGAAATATACATTTAAAAGTTAAAAGGCAAAGCACAACAGTTTAAAGCTTTTAAACTATTTCAGGCCCACTTTTTAAACACAATTAAAGGCCTACATAACCGCTTTTGGGTTCCCAACACTTACCATCTGAGTGCCGACACTGAGAGCCAGAGACACTATCAGCCGCCTCTCCTTGGTGCTCGGCCCGTTCAGAGTGTTTTCGGCCAGAACCAGAGCGGAGAGAACGTCCAGTCTCTGCTCGCTGTACTTCTTATCCGAGATCACGCGTTTCTGAAGATAATAAGCACAGGTGAGCGTTGCTCAGCGTAACATCGCAGGTGTGCTGTTGGAAGCTGTGGTGTCGGTTTGGTGGTGTCTCTGTACCTTAGCAGTCGAGATGGAGGCCAGAGCCTGAGACTGTAGCTGCTGTGTGATGTGAGACACAGAGTCTGCAACTACCAATGACCGCCGGTAGAAAGTGTGTTCCACAGCCTGTGCATAATGAACACAGGTGTTTATAAAAACTGTGCATTCTATTGCTGTGCATAATAAACATTGCTCACAAAACGGCATTCTATAGCTTGTGCATGATAAACACTGCTGATAAACACAGTGTAACCCACAGCCTGTGCATATTAAGCACTGTGCATAAACCCTGTGCATTAAAACCCCAAACCTACCTTTAACAGCTCCACCAATCGGCACAGGGCTTTCACAGAGGTCTTGGTCATGGGCCGCTGCATGGACATGTACATGTTCATTGTGGTTTTGATGATGGTGCTGAGGGTGTAAGCATACAAGATTCCCTGGGAAAAATAAACAAGCAACACAGCTTCACAGCTCTGCAGATTTACATTTAAAGGGCCATCAACACAATTTCACCCCATCAAAACTCTTTACCTGTACAAAGATGTTACACCTGTTGCTTAAGTCTTCCGATAGCTTGTCTGATTTAGGTTCTTTACATAAAATGGACTCCATCTTCATCATCCACGAGCTCACAAAGATGTAGTAAGACTGCATGTCCCTGCAGAGTGTCACAATTATATATCTTTATCCAAAGTTACAGTGCATTTAAATCAATTTCACCAATCTGTGCTCCCTGAGAATCGAACCCCTGACCTTGGCGTTGTTAGCGCCATGCTCTACCAAATAAGTTTAAGAAGCAGAGTGTTCAAACTGTGTCTTAAGAATTTATAAAGGGTTTAAAACACAGCCAATTGAGTTTGAGCATGCACACTTGTTAGCCAATGGTGAATCTGATTGGTCCACAATGTACAGTTTCCACAACTGAATCTGATGGGTCCACAATGTGGAGCTTGCACAACTGAAGATATCACAGTGGATATTAGAGATCTCACTTCATTAGCGTCTGTGCTTTCTGCTGTAGAAACATCTCTCTGTTGCTGCCCAGACTTTGGACGCTTTTCTTGTCCATCAGTTTGGCTGCAGCCGGGACCTTCTTAAGCAGGAACATGTCAGGGAACCAGATGATGTTGGCCGCCAACGTCACAGCCGGCACCTGACAGGCATTTCATGAAACGATGACATTAAATACTGGCTAAGGGAGCAAATTTGAAGCACGCTAGTGAGCACACTCACCTTTTTACACACGTCCAGCAGGGACTTGTAGGTTTTCTTGTCCACCGTCCTGAAGATATGGAAGTGAAGAACGAAGAGACCGCAGACGCCTGCATACTTGTCCCTCTGATCGATCTCAGATGGTTCTCCTTCAAGACAAACCAGAAGATATCGCACAGTTGATTCTACAGATGTTGAAGCTGTTGTGTAGCTAATAGCTTAAAATGTTCCTTAGTCGTGGATGGAAGCATCTGCTTTGTGACTAAACAACATCATTAATATAATATAGATAAATTAAAATTGTTAGTACTAACCCAGTTTTGACTCAACGTTGGCAAAAATGGTTCTTATATTGTAGGCAAACTCCTCAGCAAAGGCACTGTTTTTAGAGACAGACACTCCCTCTCCTGGATTATCAAACCTCTGATCCACACAAGCCTGTGCGGAAAAACACTACGTCAAATTTTGTAATGCCTCTCATCCAATTTCAGAACCTGGACTAATGACTGGTTAAACATGAGCCCTTGCATAAATACATCAGTTCCATGTTTTTCCATGTCTTATGTCCTCAAAAGCTGAGGAGTCTAGGGTGTAGAAGGTCTAGAAACCTGAAAGATCATGCTGTCCAACAGCTGTCCCTCAAGCTTCAGAAGGAGCTTCTCAAAGGGCTTCAACTTCTCCTCTGGAATTGCAAACTTAGCCGGGTTGTGATGGACAGATTTCAACAACCTTCAACAAACCACAAAGTAGCGTTTAGAAAACAGAAGGTCTCCAAGAATTTGGTCTCAAGAACAATTCAAGATGGTTGTTCTCCACCTTTTGTACATCTTCCAATGTTCCTTCAGCGTGGCGTGGTTCTCCATGATCTCGTCCAGGGTGATGAGGACCACCAGGAGTTCACCCAGATGTTCGTACACTGTCTGATTGAAGACATGAGGAAACCGTTAATACAAAACAGGGGGCAATGAAGGACCATTGAAGAACGTTGCGGGTTTGATCCTCAGAACTGAAAGTTACCTGAAAGTGAACACCTGTGGACTCTATGATCTTTGTCGCACTCCTATAGGAGAAAAACAAACACGATAAACACGACCACCACAACGTAACATTCAACACTCAAATCATGCAATCATCTCACTTGTTGCTGTTGTATAAAGCAGCCAGCTGATGAACCAAATTAACCACCACCTCAAAACAACGTGAGACAAAGCAGGACAGCTCCTGTAAGTTCAAACAAAACAGCCAGGTGTGTTCGAACGCTCTGTCAGGCTTGCATTGAATGCAACGAGAAAAGCTCAACGACGTCAGTTAAACGATATCTCACCTGCAAGAAGGAAATGAATCGACCCATCTGGATCTGAGACTCTCCCTCCACCACACTGGTGTCAGAAACTGGAATGTTTAAGAAGAATGTTGCTTTTACGTTCTCCGCATTGTTTATATTGTGAACCATTTGTCCATCATCAAAAAATGACAACTTTTCAGATTCTTATTAGTTATTAGTCCTCTTATTTATTAGCCCCTCCCCTTCGACCACTCATCCTATTAGACGCCACATTCATATTTAATACCCAATAAATGAAATTAAGTCCCGCCTACATTTTTTAATATATAGAATTGCATATATAATTCTATTAATATAGAAATGCATCACACTATATGTGCATTAAAAGATCCTAAATAGACATTTATTCCTAAAAACATATTCTTACCTCCTTCGCCGTAGTACAACAAGCCATTATAGAACTTAGTTTCAGCCTGGCAGAGGAAACCACAACAAAACAATTAACAAATAATGTGCGTAAATAAACTGACTATATAATCTTATATAATCCATCTCCATTTATGCTCCAATTTACCTCAAACTTCAGTTTTTTGACCTCACAGCACAGAGCGGCGTAAACTGTGATGACTTTATTAAGCACCTAATTGAAAACAAACAATTGTTCATTAATATTTAATTTTAGGTCATGCATAAAAAATGAATTGCAATACAATAAACACAAAACAACAATTTAATACCTTATTTTCTGTCTTGATGAGCTCCAACAGTGAAGACTGTTCGTATGGGAGCAGCTGTATAAAACATACATAAACATGTTTATAACCAAATTTAATGAGGGAGATAAGATTATAATTCCATAAATGCAGTACCTTCAAAGCTACAGGGTCCAGCGTAAAGTCCCAAACATCTCCGATAGAGTCGTCCAGCGCTTCCTCGATTCCGTGGAGCTGAGCTGCATATTCCTCCAGAAACTTCTCATAATTTTTAAGCTGCACGTCTGTGTGAATTTCTGCACAGGAAGGAACCAAACGCAATGAATGATTTCAGGTCAACAGAGAAGTAGTATCAAAATTTCAACTTCCTTCCTTCCTCAATCTGCAGAAAGAACGTATACATGTTTAATTTCCTTCCATAGGAACACATATACTTTACTATAGTATATATATATATATTAAGACCACATTATATGAAGACCATACTATATATTCTCCTATATATGTAGGGGTGAATGGAACTATATATGGTACCATATATCTTATATGCCCTTAATAGACCATATCTACAGCTAAAATAATGCATGCATTTATGTGCATTGAATGCTAACTTCAGCATCACACCTGTCAATAAAATGACATTGACATAAACTGGCGAGTTAATGCATTGATCTGAGTTTCTATTCATGCACAGCACGAAACTCAACGCAACGTGTAAACGCGTTAAAATGAAAGCGAAAGTCTATCTTACTATTTCGTTTTATTGAAATATTAAAGACAGCCAGGGTTTGAACTTGGCCACTATCTCTGGTCATCTGACACCCAGCTAACATTAGTCAGCTAGCAGCGGCGCTATTAAACCTCACGTTACGAACACATGCATTATCCGGATCAAACGCTTTTCTTACTTTGGGATCCGTCATCAAAGCGATCAAACTCCCAGTCGGGGGACAATGAATCCACTGCCATCCTGAAATAAACAACAAGGACTTGAACTACCGCACAGCTGCCATTAGCTGCTCGTGTTTGGATTCATTGGCACACAGGCACGGAGAGGGAGGGGCCGGGCTGACGATCACGTGACGGGCACGGCAACGTAACTTCCGGTTGCCATTATGACCCTGTTTTGTGGCACATTAACAACAAATAAACCAAAACTAAATAACATCTGATAAATGATTTATAAAAGAAAACTGACTGTAGTGGTTGGATGTTTAAAGTCAGATCTGCTTAAGGTCACACATGTGCCCCAGTAAGTAACATCACATGGGCATTAAATGTATTATCCGCTAGGTTTACAATCATTATGCAAGTACATATTTTCTAAATATTTGTATTCGTTTAAGCCTTTATTTCAATCCTAATTTCATGCACTTGTAAGTTTTGGTGTTTTTTTAAATGCAAACCCATAAACATCTTTTGTTGATGTTGTGCCAAAGTTTTTGTTTGTCTGTTATTTGTTACTCTTCTGTTACTTATCTGTTATCTTTTACCCCACAAATGTTTAAAGATCCTGAATTGTTAAAGAAATGTTAAAGATGTGAATTGCACGTCTTGTCCATTGGATGGAGACACGCAGCAGACAACAGTGAGAAACATATAAAAGTTACATATAAACGCCCTATTATCTGAAAATCACAGAGGTCTGAATGCCACATTCATGCAGACTGTATATCAGCCCTGTTCATTTATTCCTTATGCGTGTGTCTGCACAAACTCAACAGGCAGATCGAATTCACTCCTGTTCCAGGGCTGCAGTGTGAATGGGAGACACTTAAAAAGTTGTTCAATATCCAACGACTGGCTGTGTTTTGGGGTAAGACGTGTTTTGTAAACGGTTTACAGCAATTGTTACAGTTTATTTAATAAGTAAAGATTGTTGTGCCATGTTTTCATTTTCTTCAGAAAAAAACAGCTACTAAAATTTATAAACTGATGTGATACTATTGTTATTTGTTTGTGAACAAAATACTGATACAATGACTTTCGTGCTGGCATGAAAATGACTTTTTTAATGTTTGACTGATTCCTTTTTACAGCATAGTTTCACTATACACTATAGTTTCACTTTTTTCTTAGTTTAGAAACACAACAAACACCCTCTTTTTAACATTATTTCTGCTTTCAGTTGAAATGCCAAGAAATAAACATTGGACACAAAACAAGTGAAACTCAGCATCTATTTCCCTCCATACACACAGCAATATATGAAACTTCGAATTGACACCGTTTAGATTTGTGGGTAAATTTTGGACCAGGCTGAATGGGGTCCATCGATGAAGAACCACAGGTGGGCTCAGCAGACCCGCTGTCCGGAGAACATGGAGATCAGTTCATGGCTGAAGGACCACACAGAACATCAAGCTTCACTCATTCCGTCTGCAGTAACACAGAGTTTTCCGACATTGATCCGCTGGTACCGAATGCAGTTTATGGGACATTATCAACCACCATGATGCAGGATACTGGTGTTCCGGAGATGCCGAGCGAGTCGCTCCGAGCTATGGTGATACAGATTTTGATTCCGTTTCTCCTGGCAGGCTTGGGAACGGTGATGGCAGGAACGTTGCTGGAAATAGTTCAGGTGAGTTTGGAATTCTTGGAATTCTGGTCATTGATTTGGTCATTGGATGTTCTTTGTATTGTTGAAACAGTCCTGGGACGTTTTTGTGAACGTGAGTGAGATCTTCATCCTGGTTCCACCTCTTCTCGGTCTGAAGGGCAACCTAGAAATGACGCTAGCTTCAAGACTGTCCACTGCGGTGAGTAACATATATTTGGAAGTTTGTCTGGTCTTGTGATGCTTCGCTTTAGTTGTGACGCTTCGCAAGGTAAAGGGAAGGCTGGCAAAGGATTTTAACGGATTTTAAACATTATATTACATTACAGGGGCGTTGCTAGGGTTGAACAAGATATGGGCTTATCTTCTCCAACACCCGTGGTTCAAGAAGCATGTTGGACTAAACCTGATATATGTTGGTCAAAAGTCAAATAATATTTTATATATTGTCGTTGTCGGCTGTTTTCTTGTCTCCTGGAGTTTTTCACAGACATAAAAACAGCCCTCAGTTACACTCAAATGTCTTCAGCAGTTTAAGGATAGCTGTTAGAAACGAACGGTTTGAATGATAACGGAGGTTACTTCAGTGTTCAATGCAAATTGGTGAAGCATTAAAATACATAAATGAAATAAATAAAGGACAATCTTTTCAAACATCTGTATTGCAGGTGAACGTGGGCAGAATGAACTCCTCAAGTGAGAAGTGGAACATTATCATTGGAAATCTTGCCCTCAAACAGGTTAATGCTTCTGTTGTTCGCTTGATGCTCGTCTGGTTCTGAGTGGCATCGCAGTGACGCTTATTTTCCCCTGACAGCTACAAGCTACCGTTCTGGGATTCTTTGCGGCGCTGGTGGCTTCAGCTCTGGGATGGATCCTTCAGGAGGAACCTCAGATAAACCGTGTAGCTTTGCTTTGCTGTTGCAGTGTTGCGACTGCGTTCACTTCGTCGTTGTTGCAGGGTTTGCATCCCGCATTTTCTTAGCAGTTTTTACGATGGCAGTAAAGTATGAGTGCAGATCATGGGATTGTTCTCACTTGAATAGCTTGTGATCTTAAGCATGCAAACTAATTTTCCATGTGTGTAAGTACATGAGCCGAATAAAGACCTAATACCCCCAGGCCCAATGGCTGACATTAGCAGCATTTAGCATGAGATTAGCATCACGATAAATGGGAACAACCTAGCACACAAGGTTAAGCATGAAAATCCCACACAGCAATGCCCTGACAACCAGACACAACACCCTGAAACCTCAGTGGCAACCACTATTGTCCTCAATTCAAATGTTCATAAATGTTCACTGAATTCGATATGTTCATATGCAAATACTAAATTAATTTGATATGCCCAAAATATAATGTTTCTAGGGGTCATGATGGTTGGTGTGATCATTGGATCAAAAAAGATAGGCGTCAACCCGGACAACATAGCCACGCCCCTCGCAGCCAGTTTTGGTGACCTCATCACTCTTGGACTTCTCGCCATCATCAGTCAGGGCCTTTATTACTGCATGGGTGAGAAGATGTTAACTAAACTAGTTCCCTTATTAGAGATACTGTGAGTGTTTATGTTCTTTTAATAAAAAGCTATTTTCTTATTGTTATTTATTGTATTGCAGAGCCGTACCCGTACATTTCCTACCTGGTGTGTCTCGTTTTCTTGTGTCTAACGCCGCTGTGGGTATTATTTTCGTTTCGTCACCCAGAGAGTCACAAACTGCTGTTTACCGGCTGGGAGCCAATAATAACAGCTCTGGTGATCAGCAGGTTAGTCCAAACCGTTCAACTGAGTAAACTTTTAACTTTTAACAGAATAAACAACTATGATGTTTTTCTGTTTACAGTCTGGGAGGACTAATTCTGGACAGAACTGCCACAGATCCAAACCTGGACAGAATTGTGGTTTACACGCCTGTTATAAATGGTGGGTCAAACAAAACACCTCATGAGTTTTACTTCATAAAAAGTTCAGTGTAAAAACAGTGTAAAGTTTTAGTTAAGTGTAAAAATGGTTTAATATTTTTCCAACGTTTTCCAACGCTAACCTCTCCTTAAGGTGTTGGTGGTAATCTGGTTTCTATCCAGGCTAGTCGAATAGCTACATCTCTGCATTTAAAGTGTTCTCTGGGGGAAATTCCGGACGATTCCAAAGGATGTTACTGCCCCAGTCGCAGCTTTTGTGGCAAAGGTAACGGTCTTCACGACTACCTGTAATTTCCATTGATTAGGAGGGAATTGTAGCCAGAGAGGAAAATTCTGTCAATATTTGCAGGAGCGAATGGAAAATCGGCACAGGTGTTGCTCGGATTGACCGTTCCGGGTCACCTGGTTTTCATCTACATCATTTACGTTGTAGAAGGGAGGCAAATTCTTCCCACTCCTGTCTTTATATCTTTATATTTGATAGCAGCCTTTGCCCAGGTAAGTAAAATATCACTGTGATATTATCCAAAGAAAAATGTTCTATTACTTTTCTAAAAAGCCATACCTACAATTTTGGTGGATGTTAAAATGGGATCATATCCCAAAGACTTGGAAAACAACTACATAGAAACCCTAGCAACAAGCCAGAACAACCTAGCAGCCATGTAGCAACACTCTTAAACCCACTTAGAAACACCTTAGCAACCACATAGTAACACCATGGCACCCACTTACAATATCTAGCTTGGGCAAGGATGGACAAGTGCTGTTGTAGTTTGTATGTTTGGTGTATTATAATGTACACAATCAAAATGGCTGATCTTCTAAACTTCTTCCAGGTTTTTCTCCTGCTGTGTACAGCTGATGTGATGGTTCACGCTTTATGGAGGTTCGGCAGGGATCCCGATAGCTTTTCCATCCCCTATCTGACGGCTCTGGGGGACCTGCTGGGCACTGCTTTCTTGGCACTGTGTTTTTATCTGATGTCATTGATGATGTAAATGTTCATACAGGTGATAAAGGATATTATCAGCATTTCAAAACTTCCTAAGTCCACTTGAGGTGCTGGGGTTGGTGCCGGTCTATAATTCGGCGTTTCTAAGCATACTGGGTCTATTTGTATATTTATGGAACATTTTATTTGAAATACTTGTAGACTTATAGCCTTTAAATTTCCAGTCTGTTCACCATGCATCAATAGTTTTTTGTATTTCCAAGCCATGCAGTCGTCTCCACTGAATAAAGAACGCCTGTTGTCTTTTCTGTTATTGTGTTGAATGTGTGCGTATGTGTCCCAGATGCTCATACATGACTGAGAACAATTCCCAACCAGACGGTCATATAAACCGGAATTGTCACGGAAAAGCTGTTTTCCAAACTGATGTCACTCTGGATCATCATATACGCATCTAATACAAAATGTTAATCATACATTTGAACCTAAAGTGTTTTATTTCACTATTAAATGTGTTGGATTTTACTAAATGAAATGCACAAACAAATAAGATGTGACGTTACAATAAAACGTCCATAAAACGTAAATGCAACGTTTCTAAAACGTTTCTGGGACGACCAGTCACCACAGTGATGTTGCAAAGGGAAATGAACCCTCTGTTCGTGTCAATACCCGACCATCGCCAAAAGACGTCCTCGTGCGTGTCTTTAAAAACACGGTCGCGTGCTGCCGCCTGGCGTCGACGCGCGCATCGCCCGCGTCTCCGTTCAGCGCCGCGCAGGGACTGGCTCTCCCGCAGCCATTTTCTGTCCAACCAAACGGCCGAACCGAGACGAGAACCAACCAGGGCTTCATCGCAGGTTAGTGCGCGACTCCGGCCAATGATTGTAACCCATATTTCAGTCACATCGAATGGAAACTTCCGCGCTCCGTTCGTTTAATTATCGGTCGGCGGGAGCGAGGAATTAAACGGGGGAACGATGTTAAACGCGCCGCTCGGCCCTTTGTTTACAGCAAACGCACGCGCTGCTTACCGTCTGTGTTTTATATTTATTAGGACTATTTAACGCGGTGGTTTTAACTGATCGTACCTGCTTTCGTTCAACAAATCGTTCAGTTCGTGCAACTAGTTTGTCTTTAGCGTTTAACGTTTCGTCGCTTTGCTTGGCGCGATCGCTAAACGTCGATAAATAAATTGTCCGATGTGGGTTAGACGTTAACAAAACAAATGCACGAGCAATAAACAAATATCTTGAAATAATAATGCAATATATCAGTTATGGTTTTATTAAGTGATCAGTCTGGCCCAAACAAGCCCATATACTGTGTATAATAAACGACACCAGTCCTTGTTCTGTATACAAGGTGGCCGGTGAGGGGGGATCATTTTTCCCATAAAGCCAAATGTGCATCATTCGTGATTCAAGACGTGCAAGTTACTCATGAATTATTGCATGAAAGTTACATCATCCCCTTTGTCTAAGTTAAATAATGTGTGCAATTGTGCATAAATGGCCGTATCCCAAAACTATATTCCCAACTTCCATTTGTCCAGCTGATGAGCTTTAATACACTTAATTGTTTTTGTTTTAGATGGACGGAGACGGTTCAACCACAGATGCCTCCCAGCTCGGCATAACGGGAGAATATATGGCTGGTGGCCACTTTGTCCTCCAAGCTCCAGATGGTATGAGGTTATCAAGCTATCGATTTGAACTTCAACTCAGAGATTGTCGTGTTCATTTTTGTTTGTTTTGAAGATGAAGGTGATGAGGGACTCAACGATCACGAGGATGGAAACGGAAGCAAAGATAATCTAAGAGAACAAGACATCTATCTCCCCATCGCCAACGTTGCACGAATCATGAAAAATGCGATTCCACAAACTGGGAAAGTAAGTCTTTTGTTTGGAAAATCATTTACGAACCCTCATGTCATACCAAACCTGCATGATGTTGCTTCTGTACAACACAACACATGATTTTTTTTGAAGAACGTTGGTAACTAGACAACCTTGGCACCCATTGACTTCCACTGTATGGACACGGAACCTCTTGGATCTTTTTCAAAATATCTTCTTTTGTGTTTTTCTTCCTCCAAAGATAGCCAAGGACGCCAAGGAATGCGTTCAGGAGTGTGTTAGCGAGTTCATCAGCTTCATCACGTCGGAAGCCAGCGAGAGGTGCCACCAGGAGAAACGCAAGACCATAAACGGTGAAGACATCTTGTTTGCCATGTCCACGCTGGGCTTCGACATGTATGTGGAACCTCTAAAGCTCTACCTGCAGAAGTTCAGAGAGGTATTAATAACGTTATTGTAATAACGTTCACGGGGGAGTGGGCGTGTTTTCAGTTCTTCCTTCTTCTCATTGGTTCGGTACATTTGATTGACAGTGCATTGGTGTTTTGTGTTTTCAGGCCATGAAAGGAGAGAAGGGCATAAGTGGTGTGTCTGTCTCTGAAGGCATGGGGGAGGAGCTAACCGATGACACATTCAGTGAGTTATTCTTTGTTAGCAATGGTTGTTACGTTATTAGCAATGCAGTGCAGTTAAACATACAGTATTTGACTTTAGCCTTAAAGGTCACAATCTGGATTCTTAAACAAACACTGCTGTGACTTAACAATGAGATCTTTTTCCATTCTCAGCAAATCAACTACCCGCAGGGATTATAACAGCTGATGGACAGCAACAAAATGTGATGGTTTATACCACGTCTTATCAGCAGGTATGTTGGTTATGTTAGTTATGATTCTCAATCTCTTGGTTAAAGTGATAAAGCAGTAGATCAACCGTGTCTAGTTAAAACAAACAAGTCTTTTCACACATTCTGTTTTCTAAA
>JBAJNP010006462.1:0-25497 GCA_036877545.1 Yasuhikotakia modesta | reverse complement strand
TTCCACTAACTAAATGAGTATAACATTTATGATATATAGATATATTAATGTTCTGAGAACGTTCCCTGTTAGCTGTGCGCCGCTCCTCAGCACTGATGCGGGAAACACATGTGCAGTGCTGATAACAGGTTGTTAATAATTATAAAGCTCTCACTGTTACGCTGGATGTGCAGCTGATGGTGACAGCGGCCCTGGATCTCGTGCTGTAACGACGGATCGCTGCATCGACGGATCGCTGCACACGAGCGCCTGTGGCTGTCAGCTGACGGATGCCCCGTTTCTATTTTTGACGCAATGCAGGGGCACACAGGCTCCTCATTTTCTCATCCGTCTGAAATTAAACCATCACTGAATACAACTCACACACTTACAGACTGTGAAACATTTTATTACTGCTGTGCTATTTAAGTTTGTATATTTGTAATTTCAAGTCTCCTTTTGTGTGTCACATGACTAGAATGTTCCACCATGGAAAGCAATATTGTGATCTTGTCTTTCCATAAATCTACTGCACCTTTAAAAGATTGTACAGCCATGTTTGTACACACACACACACACACACACACACATTCACACACACACTGTAGGCCACTACAGAACAACTGGTCTGAAAAGTTAATGTTAGCCTGAGAGAAACGTCTGTGGGTGGCAAGAGCACATCCTACCAGCATGGCCTAACACAACGTATGTGTGTGTGTGTTTATCTACTGATGGCATGAATAGCAAAGACGGGTGGGAGGATGGAGGGCTAGTATTTCAAAGCATTTCACAGGGGAGAAAATGAAAATGAACATCTACTCCAACCATCTTCTCAGAAGACCACACATGACGTCAGCTACTCCTCTGCCCTGTGTGCTATTTTTACCTTCTGCTGTGTCTGTCAGTGAGAAAGATCCAGAGCGTGTGTTTGTCTGACAAAAGAATAATTACAGTATCTGCATTATAAAAATAAATAGGTCATCAGGGCTCATTTGGCATCTCCAAATAGAGAATCTGTATCCTACACATTTCTTGAAATAATAATATGTTTTATTTCTGTAGCTGCTTTATTTGTTATAATTATAAATATATATTTTGGCTGATAAACTTGAGGACAGAATGAAATGGTTTTGAAAGTGCAGTTTTTGGTTCTGTGTTTACAAACTGAAACAGGAAGTTGGGTTCTTCAGTTAGCTGAAGAACGTTACTTTAGCCAAAGGCTAGTTTATGTCACAGCCGTGAACGTGATTTGAATCATGTGGTACGCAGCTAACAAGGAATGTTCTCAGAATGTTGGTGAATGTTCCCTTAAAGTTCTTGCAGTAATGTAACTAGAGACCGTTTCAAGACGGTTCTTATGTTATTAGTGTAACATTTTAAAAACGTTGCTGGTTTCAAAAAGTTATATTTTATAACCAAACAGTAACATATATAGGTCACTCTAAATTTTGTTTAGGGTCTTTGAACATACTAGGAAATCGTCCTCATCTCAATAAACAGAGTTGTAGCGGTTTGTGTGGGTTGTAGATGTAAATTCAGCTCTCCAGAAACTGAGTGTTAGAGAGTCGTGATGATGTGTCATGACAGCAGTACGGCGTCACAGGAAGTACGTTCAGCCGCGTGCCACACGCTTCTGATCCGGTTACATCACTTCCTCATCGCCAGACAGGCATTAAGTGGTTGCTTCCTCGATTTCCACCCCCTGTGTAGTTCCTGTCAGGAAATGTCTGTGATAATTTGTTTCAATGTTTTATGTTATTGCAGGAAGAAAAAACCAAGTCAACGATTTTCTTAAGAACATTTCCTAACATTTCCATTAAGTAACAAAAACATTAAAACTGTTACTTTGAATGTTCTGGTTCTTCTCATGCATTTTATTATTTCTTGGTCACAGAAAATAAATTGTGTATTTTTGTTATAGACAGAATGTTAAAATTATGTTCTACTAATGTTATGGCAAGACTTTGATAACCTTGAGAGAACATTTGCAACAGTTTATTTTAACGTTAGCCTACATTCTGAGAACGTTCCCTGTTAGCTGGGAAGGTCGACACTTGTGGCTCTGCTTATAAACTCTGGAGAAGCACAAACTATTGAGTCATTTCCACTGAGCCGTTACAGGCGACGCTTCAGTGCTGAACTGATGTTATATAATCTAAAGACAGCAGGAGAATGCGGAGATGTCATATAAGCCTTTAGCTTTCATCAGCCTTTTCACAACCATTTATAACTGCCAGGAAACAGAAGTTAATTTTACTTTTAATCTGTTTTCTGTAAGTTGTAAGTTCATGTGTGTGTGTGTGTGTGTGTTAGATTCTGCTTTAAATCTAATAACAGCAACAGTTTGTCTAAGGTGTAGAATATAACACAGTTAACATTACCTCAGTATGAAAAGCATTGTGTCTCTCAGAGGTCCTCACTAACAGAGCTATAAAAGACTGTGAGTGGTTCAGGAAAAGCGCATGGACAGATGTTATGTCCCAGAGATAAATCTGATCAAATGCTTTCTGTGAGGATCGTTTAATGCCGGCCAGGTGGTAAAATTCTGTCTCTCGCTCACATGCTAATGTCCCGACCTCTGATGGGATTATCGTGAGTGTGGCTCATTTTTTAAACTTCCTGTGGAAAAATACTCCAGTTCAGAAATAATAACATTAACCTAAAAGGGGATTGGGACAAAATGCATGAAATATGTTTAAAAATGGATGAAATAGGGAGTTTAACATGTTTCAAAACCTTAGACACCATTTATAATAAGAATGTGTTATATAAGGTAGACAGCTATATAATTATTATATCCATAATTATTATATTCACATTCGTTCAGCACAATTATCTCGCCTTTTAAATGCCTTTATTTGAACCAAAATGAAGGCTGTAAAGCATTGTGACCAACTGTGATGAATAAATGTTAAACTAAGATGACAGTGACAAAAGTAAAAGTAAATTGCTGTTAGCTGTGTGAGTGTCTGTGAGTGTTTGTCCAGCAAGGACTAGCCACCTCTTCAGAGACTATCTAACCCCTGAGACCTGCAGGGGGACAAACAGATTTAGAGAACGGATTGATGAAGGTCACTGCATGTGTGTTCAGGAGACAGACGTTATAGTTGCTAAATGAGACGTGATGAACGATTAATTTACTGAAGATTTATAGCTGAATCATATTTTGCCGGACAGGTCACAGGACTCTATATATTGGGGTCCACGTTCCTCTGGGAAGGAAGACCCGCAGGCGCCATCGTCACCATGGACACCGACACCGGAAGAGAAGCAGAGAGAGAGACTCAGGAGTCGAGGACGGACGTGAATCGCCCTCATACAGTAATCTACTCTCCTCCTTTACCAGCCTCTGAATGAACTCTTATATTATTGAGATTAAAAAAAGTAGATGTTTGGTAATGTAATGTGTTATCTGTCTCGGCTTATATTCTGTTTTTGGCATCCTTGTAACATTTTTATTTTCCGTTTGATGGTCTGTCCTATTTTACAGCTTTCCTTTGAAGCTCTCGCTCTCCCTCTCTCTCTCTCTCCCTTGCTCTCCCTCTCTCTCTCTCTCCCTCTCTCGCTCTCCCTCTCTCTCTCTCTCTCTCACTCCCTCGCTCTCCCTCTCTCTCCCTCTCTCGCTCTCCCTCGCTCTCTCTCTCGCTCTCCCTCTCTCGCTCTCCCTCGCTCTCTCTCTCGCTCTCCCTCTCTCTCTCCCTCGCTCTCCCTCTCTCTCTCCCTCGCTCTCTCTCCCTCTCTCTCTCCCTCGCTCTCTCTCTCCCTCTCTCTCTCCCTCTCTCTCTCTCGCTCGCTCTGGTTTGTGCGCTCTGTGCTCTTGTAAATGTGTTGCTCACTTCTCATGCTGTCAGAGGTTGATGACTCAGTCTCTACAGAACATGAATTGCTGCAGAAGAATCAAATGCCTTATAGAAAATATAGATCAAATACATCTATATATAGTGATATACTGTGTTTAGAGCTGCTCTCATTTCTCATCATTCAGTGAAGAGAAATGTTTCAGGGTTTAAAATTAGTTACAATACAGAATTAGTGACTTACATTTTTATTTACAATTTCATCTAATTACAATTACAACATGTTGGTATAATGGATGTACACAATACCAGGCATAGAAATATAAACTTCATTTTATATATATGTCAATATGAAGCTGCTGTGATCATTTATTAACCACGTCTTTGTGAATGTTTATGTAATTTTACATAAATCCTAACTGGACCTGGAAGATTTGGGTCTGTGGTGCTGTTAGCTGATGTTCTGCAGTGTGACCCTGTTAACCTGCTGTGTGTCACAGATACTCCATCTCAGAGGGTTCAGTTTCTGCTGGGCACTGAGGATGATGATGAAGAACACATACCACATGATCTCTTCACCGAGCTGGACGAGATCTGCCTCCGTGAGGGAGAAGATGCTGAGTGGAGGGAAACCGCCAGGTACACGCCCACAAAACCATCAGCCAATCAGAGCACTAGATACTGTAGTCACATGACTTTTAGGGTCAGGTGATTGGCTCACATATTCTGACAGGGAAACTGATTGTCTTTTAGTAAAAAGATTTTTATTAAACAGTATAAACGTTTTTCAAAATGGCTGAAACAAACATTACCACAAAATCCAAATTACTAGGAACCTTATTTATTTTATAGTGTTTGTCAATGTTTAGTAATATTTCCTGCGAATATATTTTGAGCGCATGAGTGATGTTTAATACATTATATCTGTTAGGCGGCATTATTCCAAGAGAGCTGCGGTAAACAGCCATTGTTGTGTAATATTTGTGTGCATGTGTCTGTGTGTGATAATTTAAGACTCATACAACAGAAATGATAAATAAAGCTTTAATAACGATGATAGTTGCTTCATTGTCATATGGCATCACGTATCTTATTGCAAACATGCCGTTTTTCTCGTAAGGCTCTAATGTTGTCAGTCTTTATAGATGAAGCGTTAACATGAGACAGCACCAGTGTGCTGAGACTGTTCACCTCAGCTCATCTGCACGCTGTGGGCCTCTGGATGAAGGTGTTTGTGTCTCGCTCTCCAGGTGGTTGAAGTTTGAGGAGGACGTGGAGGACGGAGGCGAGAGGTGGAGCAAACCGTATGTGGCCACTCTCTCTCTCCACAGCCTGTTTGAGCTGCGCAGCTGCATCATCAATGGAACAGTCATGCTGGATATGAGGGCCAGTTCTCTGGAGGAGATCGCAGGTAACGCAGGCTGAACGTTTTCATAACGTTTCTGTAAATGTTCTAGGAATGTTTAAAGCTTATCATCAACAAATCTTGTTTTACCCCTTTACTTTGTCTTAGATTATTTGTGTGTTGCAATTCATTCTGGGATTGCTTTACCGTAAAACATTACCATGAATGTGTAGTGCTGCCTTAGAATTTGTCCACAAAATATTATTTTAAAAGCTGAGTAATTTTATGTCTGCTATCTTTGGTCTCATGAGTTTCGTTGTCAAATTATCACATTGTAATGGGCTGTGGATGTGTCGGAGTCCTGTCACAGAGGGAGCCTTTATACAGAGTTTTACACTTAACTCTCAGTGGGGCTTGTGTAAGACACCTCAGCCCATGTGCACAGCAGCACATTGTTTAAACCTCAGCTAATTGGCCCGTATGTACAAAGTTTAAATCCTGAGCTTCGGTTTTTGAAGGTTTGAAAGTGTTGCATATTCATTAGGGTGAAAAAAATACCTGACATGCATGTCATTGCATTTAGGTTTTAATAACACATTACATTTTTGCAACATTAATTATCTTATGCATTATCTTACACTCTCCTAAGCAGCGTTTCTGCATTTCTTCCAGTCGCATCTTCAGAATAAATTGGTGGATCTCAAAAGCATCTGATCTGTTCCTTCATTTCGATTGACCAACATCATCATTAATGTGAAGATCAGGGAAAAAGCTCAGAATAGGCACATGAATATTTTGCCAAACATTTAGCAGGAACTAGTCATTTTAAAAGCACATTATCAGTATCAAAATAGCACAGCCCAGACTTATGCTGCGTTAAGAATTCATCATTTCATTTATTATTCACATTAAAAATGAATAATTAACACTTTGGTGGAGCATGTGAGAGAAAATGAACCGGCAAGACATTTGCTGTTTGAATTCTAGCATAAAATTGTTGTAAATGTGCAGAAATCATCTCTGCACATTTACAAGACGTAAGACGTAATTTACAGACGTAAAGAATAATGATATATTTCTGTTGTGCTTGTGTTATTTGTTATGCTGTATGTTTTTCAGACATGGTTCTGGACCAGCAGGAAGTGGCCGGACATCTAGAAGATGATGTTCGGAGAAAGATCAAAGAAGCCCTTTTGAAGCAACACCACCATCAGAACCAGAAGAAACTAGCCAACCGGATTCCCATTGTCCGCTCCTTTGCTGACATTGGCAAGAGGCAGTCTGAGACCAACTGCATGGACAAAAACGGTACTCACGTTCCTCATCACGGAGAACGTCTGGGTTCTCCAGAACATGGGGAGTATAAATCAGTGGGAGGTTATAGATTTCTAAATAAGATACAACATTCAGGCCTATATTTATATAGTTACAGCTGCCTGGCTAGACCGGTTTGAAACTGGCTGTGTTCACACTGAATCTAAATCTGGTTGTGAGCGTTTAATGAATCTAAGTGTTTAATTCACTTCTGTACACACAGCTGAGATTTTTACTACTAAAATCTTTAGGTAGTTAAAACTGAGTTTGGTTTCATCTGAACTGTGTGGACAGAACAGAACTGTGTAACTAGTTGTTAATGCAGCGATGTCACTCTTTTTGGACACTGACAGATTGTGCTTGAATATCATAAATTGTGTCTTGACTCATTCTTACATTTTGGTAGTGTCCTTCTCTGCTGTTGTTTGTCCCACCAGCCCAGCTGTCTGGTGCGAAGACATTAAAGTGCAAAGAGCTTGATGTCTGAAAATCACAGATTAACAAGTGTAAAAGTTTCTGTCAGCAGTGGTGTAACGAAAATCTGTCTCTGATCATTAACAATTCTTTCGATAAAATATGTAACATTTTGTTTCCATGTTTTTTGTTTACAACCGTGACATGCCAAATAATTTCTATAGTTGTCGCTAAATCAAACTTCACACGTTCACACAAGCAGCTATTTTAATGCGGTTTGACTTCCAATAAAAATTGACAGATTAAATTAACTTCAGTTTAAATAGTTCATTTCCAATTGACTGTCGCTGTTGATTGTTGTGTTTCTCTCACTCCATTCTGTGGTTCACACAGTCCATGTCAAATCCATGCCAGAGTTTGAATGTCTCCACTGTCATGTCCTATTTCAACATATGTGTGTATGTGTGCGTCTGTGTGTGTGTCTGACAGGCACTTCGTCTAATCTGTTTAAGTCTCCTTTATGGCGATCAGTTGTTCCTGAAGGGGACGACTGGCAGGTCTCATCCTGCTCTCGGTGTTGGCTCCTCTGCTGCTCCTCTCGTGTCTCCATCACCTCACCTCTCCCCCACCCATCCGCATCCACCCACCCGAACCCAAACTTCACAGGCGCTCCTGCCACCTTCAGCCTGGAAACGGAGGACAGCTTGGATCCAGGCAACGTTTAACTTGAGAGAACTTGACTCACTTCTGCTGTAGTTCTTCCTAAAACATAAGCTGTGAAGGTGTTTATCTTGGTAACAAGTGAATCTTAAAGGTGGAAAGACATAAATATCACGCATCACTGTGTCCACACCAGGCGTGGTTTGCGGTGTGTTGCATTTGGAGCTATTTTACACCAGAAGCACCAAAGCTAAACTTACCTTAGGTGGTTTGTTAACCACTGACCAATCAGCTGTAAGCATGAACGTTTACATTAAAATGCATTAGTTTTAAATGCACTTTTTATGGTCAGTTATAATTTTACACAATATGATTAACATGAAAAGGCCCGGAGATTAGAAATATTTTAATTATAATATATAATATTTCTGGGTTTTCAGTCTAACAGTTTTTGGTGCCTCTGGTTTAAACAGCTGCATTGAATGTAATGAGACAGATTTAGTGTTTATGTGATGCAACATCTGCAGTTTATTTATTAAGGTCCATCGTTACGACACTTAATCTCTGTTAAATTAACACTTTACATTTACTTTAACATCCAGTGCAAGTACTTAATATTATGCTGATTGTACCAGTAAATAAGAAGCGTATATTTACACATACATTTAATATTTTTAAGAGGAGGGTAAAGGAAAGATAAGAATATTTATCACCTATATTACAGGGCTTATGTTTAGGAAGTTTGCCAGCCTCCCACACTAATGCTAACACATGAAGACCACCAGACCCCCTCGGTCTGTTCTGTGGTGTACAGGCACTCAGAACATCATTAATTTATGCAGCGCGCTCAGCCAAGCCACGTTAAAACAGCTGCGATAATGACTAATAAACAACCTGTCTGTGCAGAACGACACGCTCGTGTCCTGACCGAGGGTCTCGCTGCCGCAACATGCTTTGACCCAGCTAACAATTTTGGGTTGTAAGAACGTTTCCCTAATGTTTCCATTAGGTAACCATTTAAGCCATTTCTATTTTAAAATGTTAAAAATGTCATTTTGAATGTTCTGGGAACGTTTAAGATGCTGCATTACCGTTGTTGGTTGTAGGAACATTTCAGTTTTTAAAACGCTCCACTAGCAAGATAAGAATAACGCTTCTGATATGTATGATATATAACGTTAAAAAAAGTTTGACTAACAATAACTTGAATAATGAGAACTTTTGGAGAACGTTGGCCAACATTCTGAGAATGTTCACTGTTAGCTGGGGGAGCTGCCTTTAGAGTCGAGCCCAGCAGTTGATTTATTAATTTGGTTAAAATGATGCTTTGTGATTTATTCATTTAGATCCATTTTTGAGCGAGTTTACTGACAAAAATGTGACATTAGCTCCAACCATCTCCTGTCTGCTCATCAGATGTCATTTTAAAGATGTATCAATCAATTGTGATGGTTAACAATCGTCTGAGATTATGACGGACCCCCATTACAATCATCTCCCCCTCTAATCTTCCCCTCCACACCCTTAAACTTCTGTCACCTTTCATTTGCAACACAAAGAATTGTGGGACTCCACAATGCATCAAAAAATGCAGCTAATGCGTATAAAGTACAACATATTTTTTACTTTACAAAAGGAACAAAATGTACATGACTGGTGAAACAAATTTGGACCAAATTATTTTAACAGTGGATTCATCTTTCTCTTCAGTTCATTTTTTTTATTTTTTGAAATCTCTTCACTTAACTCTTGAGAGAAGCTCTTCTCTGATTGGCTAGCATTAGTGCTGGGTTTTTGGTCAGTTGTGGAGTCCAGTGTTTGTGGAGAACCTGTTATCCTCTGATGATGTTCTGAACTGTATCATGTCTCTGTTTCTAGGCCAGATGATTTCTCCTCAGTCTCAACCAATCAGCACAGACGGCAAGAGTGATGTCAGCCGAGAGAACAGTGCAGTGGACTTCAGTAAGGTAATAACGCTAAACAATGTGTCTTATATCGTAAGATGAATCCTTCATGAACTCACTACAGAGATGAAATCATCCGGGTGACATAAGCTGTGCTGTTTTCTGCAGTTTAAAGTATAGGATTATTATACAGTATCATTCTGATTGTTGCTGTTTAATTTTTGTGTGTTTTTTACTGGGAAAGTCTTGCAATGTCAACACTAACATTACATACACACACAAGTCCCTCAGCTCTATTTTCTGTTATATTTTATCCTTCGTGACACACAAAAGGTGACATTAAACAGAATATCTGAGCTACTTTTTCCACGAATTGCAATTTATACTGTCAAACCGTAAAAGTAACATAAAAATAGTTTATGTAGCTGCTTTAATGACACCTTTGTGGTGCTATAAACACCAGTGTATCTTAACCAGGTGGGCGGAGCCTCGCTGGGGGCCTCAAGATGACACAACAACTTTTAAAAGAAGACATAAAGCTAAAACAGAATAAGCTATATATAAATTTTCATTGAGAGTATATATTTACCCGCCTCAGAGGTCATGAGGTCATGGTGACAAATGTACAGTTTAGTGTTGAGTTCAGTACTTACAGAACTTGTGTAGCTTTGTGTTCTGGAGAGAGGATTTGGATTTTAACACGTGGTTCAAACGGCAGTGCACCTCATGTCAGGTCCATTGTACCGGACTTGGAAGCTGTTTCCTGTATTAAATGGGTTTAATGGCAGTATTATCTCATGAACAGATGGACTGATGCGGTTCTGTCTGTGTTCGTATGGGTAGAGAGAGAGAGAGGATGAAATAAATCACATTATGAAACGTTACATAACATATAGCCATTTGCATTATGATAATATCTGTAATCATATGCACGTCTTTAAAGTCTTGTGCCTGTATGAATTGTGTTTTTATTTCTTCTAACTGTATTCCTGTGGGTAGATTTGAAGATGTTGTTTTGGTTATAGGCAGTAACTTACTAGCGGCTCTTCTGAGCGTGTTGTGATCATTTTGAGTGTGTACGATAAATTTGAAGTGTTTTATGTAGGATAAATTTGATGTGTTCTATCCAGTGTTGCAGTAACTGGACTCTGGCATGATCATTTCTGTGCAGATAGATCTCCACTTCATGAAGAAGATTCCTCCAGGTGCAGAGGCCTCCAACATCCTGGTTGGAGAGCTGGAGTTTCTGGACAGGCCTGTGGTGGCTTTTGTCCGGTTGTCTCCAGCTGTGCTGTTAAATGGTCTGGCTGAGGTTCCAATCACCACCAGGTATCTGGTCTCCTTCACTGTTACTTTGATTGTAAAGCTGAGAAGAAGACGTGAAAAGAAGACGTGAACTTCTGCTGTGTTCTTGTGATGCGTATGATCTTCCAGGTTTCTCTTCATACTGTTGGGACCTTTGGGCAAAGGAGGCCAATATCATGAGATTGGCAGATCAATCGCGACTCTCATGACTGATGAGGTAAGAATGGATTCTGTTTGTCACTTTTTTACTTTCACTTTAATGTTGTGGGAACTGTCCAGAGGTGTTTCAGAGGAGGTCAAAATGGATTTTATGAACGGGTTGGATTGCTATTCTGTACCATTTTTTAAACGTTAAACTAACAACATAAAAGAAAGGTTTTTGCAAAAACTTTCACAGAATGTTCGCCAATGTTCTGAGAACGTTCCCTGTTGGTTGGAAAGATTTTAAAGACACAGTGACAGTGAATGAAGACTGAAGGCTTTTACTGTAGTAAATTATTGCCTTGTTAGAGTTTCTTGCCTGACTGAAGTTTTCTGGCTGAGATGTTCCAGATATGATTTGGACCCCTGAGGTCCTTCACAACTCAGCAGAATCTCTCTCACTTCATCTGTGAGGTGGAGAGGCGAGTTAGAGAACAGCTCTAATAACATGCAAATGACTGCTAATTAGCTAAAGACCCACCCATGTGCCAAGCTGCTGGTGGATGTTGCTACGGCAACATCTTAAGGCTTTAGTAAAGAATATATATGTGTACTTTTATCCAGGCCTTCAACATATTAAACGTTCAAAGACAAAGTCATGTTTTTATATTTGCTGATGTTGTGGCCGGTATTGTCTGTTATCTTTTCTGTGAAACACAGAATGAGATGTTAAACATAAATCTGTTTTCTGTTCTAATGCTAATTCTGTTTTATACTGTGCATGCAAAGCTGAAAATGATCAAAAAACCATATAGTATGATTTCTAACATTAAACTCTATGTACACTGATCATTTACCCCTCTGCCATTTATAATAAATCTCATTTGCGGTTTCAGTTCATCGTCTTTTATTCAGTGAGAGATAAAAAGGGATACGATGGTTTGGGCATTAATGACGTCAAAACTGGCACAATAGCCCTGAAACGGCGCTTTTCCATGAGCACAAATCAGATTAAATAAACTGCAGGCAGAGAGAATATTGTGTTACTGCCTCACAATGACAAATCGCTTTATTGTTTTCCTCACTCTGATAAAAGCGTCTGCTGAATGTGTTAATGTATCAGATAATAGCTCTCAGAGAACGATTGCACCCTTTTTAGAACACTTGGAATATAGGACATGAGTCACACAGATTATCTGTATTTATAGAAAACAATAGATTCAGATTCTGTATCCAATATCTGCTTTCCAGGTTTTCCATGATGTGGCGTATAAAGCTAAAGACCGGAATGATCTGATCGCCGGAATCGATGAATTTCTTGACCAGGTTACAGTTTTGCCGCCGGGAGAATGGGATCCGTCCATCCGGATAGAACCTCCTAAAAACGTTCCATCTCAGGTCAGAAGTTCTGTTACAGTAACAGTTACAGTATGTTTATTTACTTTAATCCATGTACTAGTTACTGTAGCTCAGTTGGTAGCGCAATGGTTGTGGGTTTGATTCCTAGGGAACACACATTCTAATCAAATGTATACCTTTAATTCCTGTATGTTGCTTTGGATAAAAGCATCTACCAAATGCATAAATGTAAATGTACTGTAATATAAATGTATGTATATAATATAAATATATGTAATATGATTTGCCAGTTGGCAGTGATTTCCATCTCACACCCTGTGTGGGTTTATATAAAGATTTAAAATGAAGCATTTACTGTAAAATTCCTATCTGGATATTAGGAGGAGGATTAATCATAAGATTTCCTAATAAAGATACAGTTTTTTCTCACTGCTGCAGACAGCGCACAGTAATCGACCATGAAATGTTTGTATAATTATCTTTGCAAAATGTTTGCAAGTTTAGCGATTAGTTCTTCCTCGAAAGTGCTCACGGCATCAACAAAATGCCTCACAGACACATCAGCAACCTCTCGCATGCACAAAACACAAACAGCCTATCAGATCGAAGGAGAGTTCTGGTTTAATGGTGTCAGGACTTGTGTCAGGTCTGATGCAGAGACAAAAGTGCTGTGTGCTTCTGTTGTTCATGTGTTTGCTTCAACAGGAGAAAAGAAAGATCCCTGCGGTGCCTAATGGAGAACTGGCAGAAACTGAAGAACATGGTGGTCATGGAGGCCCTGAGCTGGAGCGCACCGGGAGGTCGGTCTGGTGTGTGTGAGTGTGTGTGTGTGCGAGAGAGTGTGTGTGTGCGAGAGAGTGTGTGTGAACACATCACAGTCACATGTGCTGCTTTGTCAGTTGTGAGACCAGCATCATTAACAGAAGCAAACATTCGTTGTCTGCGATGAGATTAAATGAGATCAGCTGGACACGTTTAGTGTCTCCTGCTCCGTCTAAAAACAAAACCTCATAACTCACGGGTCTCAACAGATCTCAAACTTCACTCTCAGAGTGTGCTCAGATGTGCCAAAAGACCAAATCTGCATTTTAAAGTCTGTTTAAGTTATTTCTTATGAATTTTAGTTATTTCTCATCAAGACTACATGATCTGAGCTATACTGTCTGCACTTCTTCTATAGCTTTGTATGAAGGTCACGCGATTTATTATTATTTTACTGTACAACATGTCAAATGAAACATGCAGATTATTGAGTTTGGTTGTGAAATGAAGAGCCGTGCCACTGAGGACCAGGTTTTCAACTCTCCAGTGAACTGGACATTCGCCATGTTTGACATTTGGTCACACTCTCCCTGTTGAGTGACAGTTTTCACAACTTTGAGTGACTTTCTCTCTTCTCACAATAATAATCCCTTCTGTTCTCAGATGGCTCTTTTGTCCCAAATGCTTTGCAGTGATCATGTCTGGTCAGCCCTAATTAATATTTCTGCCCTGATCACACGTCCTGGGTGAAAATCTCATGTCCAGTATGAGTTTATTTCACCCTCAGCTTTATATTCGTCTGAGTTGAAAATTCTGGGTTAATTATTAGCCTAGATTTTTTTGGTAATAATTCACTTATTTTCACTTATGAGGGCAAATTAAACTACAAACGTAAATTTTTACCTCATAAGCTTCACATCAGTGAAGGTCAACTCATCATTCATACGTTTAACTCAACTTTGTTCCTGCAGTTTTTATTAACCTTAGCAGCCAACTGGCAAGCGAATATATTTCATTCACCAAAGCCAATTTGTACTTTCATTTGGCTGTTGGTGGGTGTTAAATTTATACATGTTGTGTAGATTGTAGAATGTACTTTACTGTAAGCCAGTTTTCCGCCTCATTTTGAAGCAGAAATGTCGTTTGTTCTCTCATCAGGTTTTTTGGAGGATTTATTCTGGATATCAAGAGGAAGATGCCGCATTTTCTGTCAGATTTCACAGACGCTCTCAGTCTGCAGTGTTTGGCCTCTTTCCTCTTCCTGTACTGCGCCTGCATGTCACCTGTTATCACCTTCGGGGGGTTGCTGGGGGAAGCCACAGAGGGTCGCATCGTAAGACGTGCTAAGCATGCACAAATTCATGCAACGCTACAATTAAAGCGCTGTCCTTATTTACTCACCCGCATGTTGATTGAACTGTTTATGCTGTTGTTTTCATGAAATGCACGAGGAGGCTTTTTTTATTGACACAAGTGTTTAAAAGTGTTTTTTGTGGTGTTTTTCCAGAGTGCCATTGAGTCTCTGTTTGGAGCCTCTATGACAGGAATTGCTTACTCACTGTTTGCTGGACAGCCCCTCACTATTCTGGGCAGCACTGGACCTGTTCTGGTGTTTGAGAAAATATTATTTAAATTCTGCAAGTACGTCACAGAATGTCCACATCTATTCATCCATCCATTCATCTTTCTCTCTCTGTCCGTTCATCCATCCATCCATCCATCCATCCATCCATCCATCCAACACCTTAGAAACTGCCAAGCAATGCCCTAGCAACAAGCCTGAGCAACCAAGCAACTTCTTAGAATAGCACAGCAAGAACATATGGCCCTAGAAACCACTTACAACCCCCAGCAACCACCTAGCAACCAGTTAGAACACCTACCATAGCAACAAATTAGAATACCTTGAAAAGGCACCAAATATCTCTTCAACCAGTCCAGTTAACCACACAGAGCCTCACTAACCCCTTAAAACATCAGACTGTGTTTGTTCATCTTCAAGGTTCATCTCAGACTGACGGTGTCTGTTTGCAGGGAATATGGGCTGTCGTATCTGTCTCTCAGAGCGTGCATCGGACTCTGGACGGCTTTCCTCTGTCTGATTCTGGTGGCCACAGACGCCAGTTCTCTGGTGTGTTACATCACACGATTCACAGAGGAGGCCTTCGCCTCGCTCATCTGCATCATCTTCATATACGAGGCCTTGGAGAAGCTCATACATCTTGGAGAAACGTATCCCATCAACATGAACAACAATCTGGAGAAACTGACCTTATACAGGTGAAACGTGTTCTTGTAGATGTTCTCATAGTAAATTAGTAAATGTGTTCTTGTAGATGTTCTTATAAAAGTAAATGTGTTCTTGTAGAAGTTCTTACAGAAGTAAATGTGTTCTTGTAGATGTTCTTATAAAAGTAAATGTGTTCTTGCAGATGTTCTTGTATTGAACCTGGAACCCCCAGCAATGCCACTCTTCAGTACTGGGAGAAGAACAACATATCTGCTTCTGAGATCTACTGGGAGGCTTTGGAAGTTCAGGTCGGGATTCATTGTGATGGAACTGCATTTCAAAGGGTTGTGGGTTCGATTCCTCATTCACTGTCTCAGGTCACTGTCTCACTGTCTTCATATTTCAGGACTGCATTGATAAGAAAGGAGAATTCATCGGTTCTGCTTGTGGTCCTCATGGTCCATATATTCCTGATGTTCTCTTCTGGTCTGTGGTTCTCTTCTTCTCAACCGTGGCCATGTCCGCTTTCCTCAAAGAATTCAAGACCAGTCGCTACTTCCCCACAAAGGTACCGCAGTCACTGTCTGTGGCAATGTAGCTGCGTTGATGTTTGTGGACTGGCGCCCTCTGGTGTTACTGAGGGACATCTGCTGCTGTTTTAATGAGGGATTTAATAGAGGTTTAATGTGTGGTTCTGCAGGTGAGATCCATCATCAGTGACTTTGCAGTCTTCATCACTATTGTCACTATGGTTCTGTTGGATTACGCTATTGGAGTGCCTTCACCCAAACTGCAGGTTCCAAATGAGTTTAAGGTACGTTCACTACATAACACAATCCATGAATAAAATACAGTACTTTGGGTCAGTATTGATATGTATTGATAGACTTTTCTCATCTTATATTTTGTCTTGTAACATGTTCTCAGCCAACCCGTGACGACCGCGGTTGGTTTGTTAACCCCGTGGGTCCGAACCCGTGGTGGACATGCGTGATCACGGTGATTCCTGCGCTTCTCTGCACCATCCTCATCTTCATGGACCAGCAGATCACAGCTGTGATCATCAACAGGAAAGAGCACAAGCTAAAGGTTTGAACTTTTATAACATGTGGTGTTATCATCACAGCTGCTGAGTACAATAACGTAAAGGAGCCGTGAAATGCAGAAGAGAATTTGAAGTGGAACATCTGTGCCAACAGAAAGGCTGTGGGTATCACTTGGACCTTTTCATGGTGGGCTTGATGTTGGGGGTCTGCTCTCTCATGGGGCTGCCCTGGTTTGTGGCAGCAACCGTTCTGTCCATCACTCATGTGAACAGTTTGAAGCTGGAGTCCGAGTGTTCAGCTCCCGGGGAGCAGCCAAAGTTTCTGGGCATCAGAGAGCAGCGAGTGACTGGACTCATGATCTTCCTGCTCATGGGCTGTTCAGTCTTCATGACATCAGTGCTGAAGGTCTGGACCTACAAATCAGACAGAATTCAGGAGCTATAGGCCATCAGAGTTTGTCAGAAATGTGTGTAATATGACAAAATATAATATATTGACTATATAGCTCAGCTAACAATTTTAGGTTGTAATAATGTTTTTTGAACGTTATCATTTAAAGGTTTCAAAAATGTTAATATTTTTCAAAATATATTATATTTTTAATATTTTAATATTAATATTTTTGGTAATGTTCAAAATATCCAGTTTTATTCATTTGTGAAATGTGAATGTGAAACACTCTACTAACAACAAAACATGTTTTTGATATATAATGAATTTTATTATGATTTGATAACATTTGTATTGTCTTTAAAGAAACATTTAGAGATCATTAGCCAATATTCAGAGAACGTTCTCATGTTTACACCTGGTGTTCTTAAGTTTAAGACACATTAACATACTGAACTATATACTACAAATCTAAAATGTTTATTTGCAGCTACCTCTGAATGAACTTCAGCGATCAGATTACAAACAGTTACTGGATTGTGTTTACGCTCATATTTACTGTAGTGTGAAACTGAAGTCACTCTGTATTCCTGTCAGTTCATTCCGATGCCGGTGCTGTATGGCGTTTTCCTGTACATGGGAGCCTCTTCCCTCAGAGGAATCCAGGTAGAGACCCTACGGATTATATCAGTGTATATCAGTGTATACAGTCATTCTTCATAAAAGCTCTTATCTGCTACACATTTCTCTCATTTTTCTGCAGTTTTTCGATCGCATAAGATTGTTTGGGATGCCGGCCAAACACCAGCCAGACTTCATTTATCTGAGACATGTTCCTCTGAGGAAAGTTCATCTGTTCACCATCATCCAGCTGAGCTGTTTGGTTCTTCTCTGGGTCATCAAAACCTCCAGAGCTGCCATTGTCTTTCCTATGATGGTAATATTATACATGCATATTATTTGTGTTGAGGTACACAAATACCATGGGGTGCGAGATAAATATACCTAGTTAAGGTTTATAAAACGTTTGAGTGGTAAACAGTGGGCAGTTCTTCTGGGTTCTTCAGGTGTTGGCCTTGGTCTTCATCCGTAAGCTGCTGGATTTTATCTTCACGAAGAGAGAGCTGAGCTGGCTGGATGACCTCATGCCTGAGAGCAAGAAGAAGAAGCTGGAAGACGCTGAGCGAGAGGTGAAGCAGTTGCTCCTCAGGGTTTCAGTGTTTGGGAAAAGAAGTCCTTTTGACCGGTGGTGTGAGTTTATACACACTGCAAAAACATCATAGAGATTTGTTCTTCATGTTTGTCTGTTCAACTGTTTATTTGCTGTTTAATTGGATATATGCCCAATGATCATGCATGCCAAATTTCATGCAAATTGGTTGAACAGTTCTTGAGAAGAACCTTCACAAAACCTGTGCTCAAGTTTTAAGTCTGCCACTCAAAGTGCCAGACAGCCACAATGCTAGTCCATCCTATAATAACCTGCAGCAAGATTTTCCAATGCAGCGACAAAGTCTGAACTGTTAAAAAATAAGAAAAATAATCACTTCTCTGTTCAGACCCCTAATAACACGAGTAATTAGTTTTTGGAAGACAATATCTATACGACCATGACTCCTGCTTGCCATTTATTTACATAAACTGTGAATGAAAGCAAAATATCGTTTCTCTTCTGCAAGTTTGTGAGACTTCACAGAGGTTCTGCGTTAATGAGAGGAGAGGCGATTGGTGCTCCATTTTTTTAGTTTGTTTTTCTGCATTCAAAGACCTTCAGACCCCCTGGCAAATAATCTCATATTTTGCTCATGCTAAAATACGTTTCTTATAGAGGGACCCCGAATCACCCACCTATGTGTCTGAATGCATTTATTTCATGCCAAACAAATGGAATATAAATTGATCTGCCAAAATGTCCTTCAGCAAAGTTATTTAATCTCAAAGGGTCTCTGAAGTTCTCTTTGGCTAGACTGGAATGAAACTCTCTCCCTGTGTTTACTGCCAGGAAGAGCAAAGTATTTTGGCAGAGGAAGAAGCAATCGTACAAGTGCCATTGGAGGAACATTACAAGTATGCACTAGATCTCCTAACAAATTGCTACAATAGTATGCAGTAGTATGCAGTAGTATGCAGTAGTATGCAGTACAATGAGTGTTGTGTGTTGGTCTGTTAAATCAAAACGTCATGAGAGGCCACATGTATTGAGTGATATAGATTACTGTTAGATGGACGTTACACTCATTATAGGTTCTTATAGGAAGGGTTTGATGGCTTCAAAGGATCATCTAAACAGAATTTAGAATTTGTTTTCTTGAATATACATGAATATTTATGTTCTGTGATCATATAATAGTTTGTAAATCAGAATGAATCTCTGATGTTTCTAGAGATGATCCTTCTACTGTCAACATCACCGATGAGATGTCCAAAGGTTCCTTCGGAAACACCTGGAACTCCAAAAGTGATCCGAACTCAAAAAGGTTCTGGTCCATTTTTTTAACTAACTGTGTAAAACCTTTTTTTATCATTTTATTAAGCAAAGCCTGATCAATTTCAGTTTATTTTATGCCCAGTTCGAAAGAAAACATTATATAATATTATATATCTGTCTTCATAATATAATATTGTTTAACTGTATATAATAGATTATTATATAATTGTCTTCTTTCTTTCTGTTAAGTTTTTAGATGCCGAGAACCCAAAGGTGAGTTTATCGCAGCCGGTCTGTTCTCACGACAAACATTCTTCAAGTATTTTGACAGAACTGACTGCGTTTGACAGACTTGATTGTCATCCATCTGGAAGCGGCGTCTACCATTGTGTATCTCTCAGAGAACGTCTGAATTTACCCCAATTCACAATCCACTGTGTCAGAGGAAAACAATAAATCCTTCTCGTCTCTCTGTATGTGTCAGACAAAGATAGACGACATGTGATAATCTTTTGTTGTTGTTGTTTTATAACTCTGAATAGAAAGTGTGCAATCAGCTGTGATAAGTGTGTGTCTGGTCTACTAGGTGCTAAACTGAACTGTGTGTTGTTCTCACAAACGGTTGGCAAATGTGGGTGTCACACTAAGCACAGTTTGTTATACATTTAATAAAACGAGAGGTGAAATATTCAGCTGTTAACATTGACACAACGCGTGAGGTGAAACTAACAAAGATTTTTATTAATGCCCTTATTTTACACTGAAGATATACTGTAGAATTATTGCTTTATTGTAGTAACTTTTATTTTTGTCTTTTTACAGCATTTAATCAGAGCGCACAACAAACAGCAGAGGATGAAGAGAGATGAAGAGCATGTGACATTACTCATTCACTGTGTTCTCTCACACACACACACACACACACACACATTTGCTCCCTGTCTTGTCTTGTGGTTGTATATTTTTACAGTATACTGCAATGCTAAACTCTTTTACGTTTAAGGATAAATCGCCTGTACATTTAATAATACCAGCAAATAAAGTGAAGACATACTGTAAGTTGTGTGAGCGATGATGAGAAGTATGGCCGATTTTTAAAATGATTTTACACTTTTCTTTTAAAGGTCTCCAAAGTATTTTAAATGTTTTGTATTTTTTAAAAATAGATACTTGCAATTTATCAAATAGCTGTTCTCTTAAAGTTTCAACACTGACACTGATGTCAAAACCCATGTTGTATATGCCGCTTGAAATAGCAACATCTGCTAAATGGTACATTACAGTAAAAATTTACAGTACTGTAAATCCTTCATATATCACCAATATGAGAAAATCAATCACCTTTAGCTTAGCAGTTTGTTTGCAGTACAGACTGCACAACAACAAATAATATTGTTGCTGATTTTATAATTATTTGCACTAAGATGCTGCTTGTGTGTGTAAATATTCAACCCATCAAATTTATTGTCTTTATTTTAAAGGCTGTTTGTTGATGCCATGCCAAAGTGTAGATGTCAGCTGTATGAACTCACATCAGCTCAGCTGCTGTAAACTCTCCTCACAGATGATTCTCATCAGCGTCATTAAAAGCAATTGAATTCATTATTTAAGATGACAGATACACCCTCCATTCACACAACACAGCAATAGTGTTTAAAGCTGTAGGTTAAACATTCTGCATGTTAACAAAACCTTGTGCAATTATTTCCAGTTTAGAACCTTTACACTTGTACAATTTCTGTTGCTGTATTTCTAATAAAAATAGACGAGAGAATTATTTAATATAATATTATAATGTTAACCATGAATAAATTCAAATGTTTTGCTCTGCTTATGTGTTTTGTATGAATTATATATTCACACTCTGTTTGAATTTCAAAGACGAGAGCATCTGTTATTCGGTTGTCTTTTTTCCAGGTCTTATTTTCATCAGTTTATTAAAATGTTAATTCTGAGCTTAACCGATGTTGCGTTTCTGAAAAAATCTCTGTTTCTTCTGACTGTGTGTTGATGTTTCTGTAAATGAAGGAAGTGTGAGAATGAAAGTGAAGCCTCAGCGCATCTTTCTCAGCTTGTGTGCTGCGATTATTCACTGGGAATCGTTTCATTGTGATCTTTAATTGTTTTTTGGGGGTGTTTGTTTGTATGACACAATTATTTCCTTCATTTACACTTGAATTTCACACTGAGAGAATTGTGTAAAATTGGAACTGAGTTTGTGTTTCTGCTTTTTCTTCCAAGAATGTAAAAGAAGTTTTGCCGTGTAGAGGATCGACATGTTAAACAGTGAGGTATAGAGTTTCTATAGGAGATTCTATAATGTTTCTGTGAGTCCTATATTTCAAGAAATGTATATTGCAGTGCAGTCAGAAACAGACAACTGTATGACACCCTCCAAAATAAACAGATTCTCTTTCTCTCACTCTCTCTCTCTTACACACAGAGATAAGTGTTATAAATAAAAAGTTGGGCAGGAATAGTTTTAACACATTTGATGATTTATGCTTAAAATGTTCAGATTAATGCATTTAAAATTTCTTAAAGACTTTGACATTTCAATAGTGATGCGTTAAGTTGGTACATTGAACTGTTAGAATACAAAGTATGATGTTTTATCCATAATATCAATGCAGTTATATGTATATAAGGGATCGTTTTAACAGTAAATGAATAATCTATAATGTAGATACTGTACACAGAGTCCCCAAAAACATAAAACATCTTCATCCAATCAGAAATGAAATAGGTGCCCTGACGTATCACACCTGTCTTGACGTTTGATTGGTTGATGAGAGGGCATGGTCTCATTATTTAAAACTTGAGAGTCACACAACCTGTAATCCTTACTAGACTTTTTACTGAAATTGTCTGTTATTTTGGGAGGCGTAAGTTATCCAGTCCTGCATGCACAGACTTCACATAGCAGGGGTGAGTACAGCTTAAATTTATTTGAATGGTTTAGCACGGTGGTCAAATAATGTATAACTTCCAAAATGCATTTGCCAGTTTAAGACTCTGACCCAAACCAGATCAGAACTTAAGCCCCCTAAAATCAAAGCATATCAGCTATTAATAAACATTAACATAAGAAGTTTGTCTGCTGATGTTTAAATGAGAGAACTGGCGTGATGTTTGCGGTGGACAGATGGTTTGTAGCATCAGTTGACAGCTCAGAGAGATCTGCTCCCAGGACTCTCTGCATCTCTGGCTCTCGTACCATTTTTGTGTTGTTGAGGGACAGGTGACGTGGTCCCCGGGTGTCTGACAGAGCAGAATAACTGACACATCTCCACCAAACGTCTGTCAGAAGCACATTAGATACGGTGAGGTAGGCAGGGATGAAACATGGAGCCGTGTTCCACCGCTGAGGTAAAACCTCCGCAGGGATTATGGGATTGATGATGATGGCTGAGTTCAGGCAGAACTCTGATCTCTGTTTGTTGGACTGACAGGATGAAGCCCGTCCATCTGACAGACATTCAGTGTTTTGATGTTTTCCCACATGAATCGTATTTGATTTGCCTGCCTGTCAATTTGTCAAGCAGCTTTTAAGCAGTTTCCTGTTTTCTCAAAGGGGCGGCGAGTCGTTTTCTGATGCGTTGCTTTTCAAAGTTTTTATCCCTGTTTCCTGAAGGATTTCAACCGGTTCACGATTGTGTCCATCTAATTTAGCTGAGAGATGAATTTTGAATGATTTAAATACTGTAAAATTCATTTGATTGGATGTTTAGGCTTCAGTGTCTTTCTTGGTAAGACAATTTATTATCTATTTTAAATTATATGATGAATCTCCTTTCAGCTATAAAAACACAGTTCTGTTTTTGCAGATTTTTTTTTTTTTTTAAATTTTGCAGATCCCTTTAGCTACTTTTACAAAACTGTCCTCATATCACGGGTAAGTTTATCTTATTAAATGATTTTGTCATATGGTTTACAGGGCAGTTCAAAAACAAAATTCCCAATTCCCATTAAACCCACATCCACCTTCATTTGAGGAAAACTTTATTTGCATAATCTGAAGAAACTAACAGCACAAGTCATTATAAAACAATATTTCAGGGAATTTCACAGTAATCAGGGCAGTTTTATGTCATTTCCCAGAATCCTCAGTCTCTCCGTCCTCTTCCTGTTTTCAGCCAGGACACGAACTCTTTAGCTGCCTGGTCCTGCAGGTAGGAGCTGACATCACTGGTGTATGTTCCCTCTGCGTGCCGTCGTGTGGGAAGCCTGAGGAAAAAATTGAATTTTTCAGAGACGTTAATTTTCCAGTTCAGATTACGCAGACATGTGAATGTTTGTTTTCTCCTCTTGCGAATGATTTGAGCTACGTAAGCTGATATAAAGAATCGTACCCACTCCTCTTGGAGTTCATTAACCACTGAACAAAGTCCTGCGCTCTCCTGGTCTCCAGATATTTGCTGTAATCGTTTGAGAAGGTTCCTTCCGAATGTCTCTTCATGGTGTTCAGTTCCCTGGGGTCATTAAATAGTGTGTCATCAGACATGAGGCTGAAAAAATAGCAGAATATTTTGAATATATACTTTTCACAAACGGATGTATTTGTATGTATAAATAACTTTGCATACATACATTTACATTTGTACAATTATACATTTAATAGGCGTTAAATGCTCTGGCAACTGAGCCACAGAAACATTATAAGACACATTATAATAAAAACCTTCATTACATTAATAAGATTTTGAAAACGTAAAAGAAATTTGAATGATCTGAAAAATAGGCTTGTAATGAATTTCTCGTTTGTTTCTTTTGAATTTGGGGTGTAATGTAAAATGTAATTTGTGTGAGAGTCATCTTAAAGAAACTGTGAGAAAAGTGTGATGTGGAAACCTCAAAACTTCTAAAATCTAAATCCCAGATGTTTAATTTCCCAAAAAAACTTGAATGACTGAGGTATATGTTACCTGGAGGTTTCTTCTGTGTCCTGGATGGTGGTTTGCAGGCTGCTCTGAATCGAGACGAGCAGTAATAGTCCAATGAGAGAGTAGATCCTTCTGACCATCATACCTGCAGATATAGAGCACAGGTTAGTGTCCATCACTGCTACTGAAACATAAAACCCAAACGTGCCGAACCCGCCCGAGCTCACCTGGACTGTGTTGGGCTGTCGTGGAGAAATGAAATGAACCTGGTTTCTGTCGCAGGTTTGGCTCCCTGTGAGATTTGGTCCCAGTCTGATGTTCGGAGTCTTATATAGTGATGCCCAGGTGGCAGGATTCACACGGACGCACACACATTACTTTCAATCCATTTATCAGGATTTCATCCCAATGCATGGATGCGTTTGCACTGCAGGAGCTGTTTAACGGGACAGCCTGGCGATAGTCAAACAAGCTATAAAGCTTCACTTAAGAGTGGACAGCAAACGTTGGGTTTTTTTCCTCCAAAAGTGATGTTTGACTTACATGAGCGAGATGATAAATGATAAACTTTCAGGAGTAGCTAAATAAAAACTCCCCTGTGTGTTAAATGTCTGTTTTTATAATATAACACAACCTCTTGTTCCTGAATTGGACTTAGGAGTCTGAACTCAAATTTGGATACATCTGTGGCTGTATTTTTGACTCCTTTTCTTAGTAAAATGTCATTTTAAATGTCTGTGTAGCTAGTGTGATAAGATTAATAAAAACGAGTTAGATTCAAAGCTTAAAGACTTCAGGTGTTACAGGCATAAGATTATAAATAAACTCCCAGGTAACTTTTAACCAGACAGTTCAGTAGTTTAACCAGCAGATGGCGCTGTCCCTAAAAGTGTCTCTTACAGCATACGATTAAATGACTGTAAATCATATAAATAATGTACTAATGCACACGTCAGATATAAAAGACATTCAGATCTGATACATCTGAAGACAGAAATATCTCCTTTTTCCTGTTAAATATTGTTTATAAAGTTATAATAAACATAAAACATTGGGTAAAGGGTTTTCTAAATAAAAATGCTTTTTTTCAAACTACATGATGTAATCACACAATGAAGTCAGTGCATAAACACAACCACACAAAACACGATTTCACCATCAATAAGTAAATATGATAAAACATGCCAACATTTCATATCATGTCACATTCATTGAATTACAGCGATTCCATACAAACAACAGATTGTACAAATGTCACATATTAGGAAAAATAAAGATATGATACATTTATCTTTTTTCCATCAACATGTTATATACATACAGACTAACATGGGGAGAACCTGGAACAGTGTGGATATAAGGGCTGTTGCTGAATTCATATGGATCAATTTGTCCCTTTATTTTTTGTCAGCGAAGCACTTTAGCAGGAAGTGGTTTAGGTGTGTGTAGAGATGGTAACGGGCTTTTCCAGACAGACTGTGATCCTTATCAGTGTACCACTGTAAACACACACACACACACACACACACACACACACACA
>JBAJNP010006461.1:0-25498 GCA_036877545.1 Yasuhikotakia modesta | reverse complement strand
TCAAAATAACATTTGTAGTGTTTTCGTCAAAGGAAACATTAGGAAGACGTTCTTAAAGTGTTTGCTGAGATGTATGCCTTTTGTATATTTGTATATTTTTTGTATATTTGTATGTTTTTGAGGCATAATCTCTGTTCTGAGGCAAACATCAGTCCTACTGCTGTTTATCAGGAATAGTTTGTTATGTAACAGCCCCACCCCCTCATCTGTGTCATGTTAGTAGTATCGTATGATATATTTCTGACCACTGATGATAGATCTATTGAATCTGGTGTTATTGTCCCCAATGCTTCTGTCACTTATGTTGTGGCATTATAGTCACAGGAAGTGAATGCAGTCTTTGCTGCTTGACTGAAATCTCCTTAGCAGCAGATGTCAGCTTTCACACTCAGCCAAGACTGAATGCTGGGATCTGAGAAGATCTCATGCTGAGCTGGAGCTGAAGACATTAATATGAAGCTCTGAAGTTTCCTAACTAACAGGGAACGTTTCTTGTATTCTCTGAGAACCGAACCCATGACCTTAGTGTTGCTAGCATCATGCTGTAGAGGCCTAGGGGTAAATCCTACAGTGAATGTTGTCTCCATTTCTCTGAATCTCAGGATTTCAGTTCAGTTGGTGAAGGTTTGTGAAGCAGATCTTCAGCGATCTAGTCCTGTTTCAGCTCTCATGTAAAGCTCAAAGCACCTTTATTCTGTAGGTCTGTTCCCGCCCAAGACACATCCTTAAAATTCTTAACATTTCTCCATCTTTGCCGCTCTTGGCGTCTCCTTCTTGGTGATAAACAAGGAAACTGTTTTTCTTGGTGCCTCGATCGTGGTGTTCAGCCACAGGCTGGTTGGGTGGAACCAGCCCAGATCTTCAACATCTTCAGTCTGTTGGTTTTCTAAATATGTTCTCTGTAATTAGAAACACAGACACACAAACTCTCTCAAGACTTTCCCCTGGTATAAAACTGCATGAAAAACCACCTCATTTACGTCTGCCTGGCTTGTTTAACCTCACATTAACAATAATGTCTTGTTAACAGGAGATGCACAGAGACCTTTCCAGTCATTGTTTAGCGGGCAAGAGGGAAACATTTGTTGGGCTTTTGAATTATTCATAGTCCAACTTTCTTTGATGGCCTGTTTTTCTTTTGTTTCACTTATTTTCTTTTATTTTAGCTTCTGTTGTGTCTCCTGCCAAGTTTCCGCATGCGTTTGAAACGCGAGACCACCGTTCTTCTCAGTTTGCATAATGGAATCTTAGCCTCATATCCTGAGCGTGTGGTATTAAAAACATCTCATGGTGGTCTTCCACGAAAAAGACTTCGCCCACCCTTCTCTTCTGCTGTGTTAAATTTCCTAGCCGAGACATCAAGCTTGAATTCTGATTTAGATCACAAACCTCTTACTTTGTTTATCAACATTTTCCCAAACTTTTAAAGAAACCATCAAAGCAAAGACACAACACGGCACCATTTTAGCGGTTCTTACAGCCTTCTTAAGACTAGTGACTGTTTTCTCATTTACATTAGCTGTCCTTCACAGGGTGAGTTATGCCTGAAATATGCCTGGAGACCTCTGATGTGAAATGAGCCATCTCCTCACAAAGATCAGTTATGTAAGAGCACGAGGAACATCTGTTTATATGGTCCAGCTGCGGTTTTATTCAGTGAGATTCAGTGAAATATAATACATTATTAATAATTGTTAAAAATTACATATTAGTTAACTTATAATCTGAACATTTAAGGTAACAAATATATCATGAAGGTGGGTAGGCAGTTTCAGTGAGGCTAGCAATAGCAGGCTAGCTTAAAAGCATATGATCCTCCCCTCTCCAAAGCCAACGCCCCCTCCAGTAGTGCACATACATATATGTAAATACATAGTTTGACAGGCAAATTGGGCCTGATGTTCGGTTGAATATTTTATGTTCTTGTTTCTTCCACAGAAGATAAATAAATACATTTATGCAGCATAACAAAAAATGCCTCTGGAAATATTCCCCCACCCTGCGTTTGATTTTACAGTGATTCGCCTCGGCTGCCGTTTGTCTGCAGGATTCATCTGAAGTGGTGCGGATGGTCTTTGTGATGGCAACCAGCAGAAACACAGACTCGTGGGTTTATTTTTAGACTGACCTGTGATCAGTAGATGCTGTGCTGGTGCTGGATGGAGATGTTTGATGGAGGATTGTTCAACTGGTTTCTGAGCTGCTGTAAATGTAATGAAGTAACACTGATCTTTATTTAAATGATGTCATGGGTGCTATGAGTGAGCTTTGACCCCTGTTAGATGTTTTTTTCCTGGATCAGGTTTTGTATCACATGCTAAACCGTAGCCTGATTATTTAAATACTGATATTTCTGTCTGACTTGCATTTCTGCACCTAAATCTGTGTTTTTGTTTTCTGTTCCATTTCTTTCAGTATTTTTTTGCCTTTGAGTACAAATTTTGAGTCTTGGGGACAGTGAGTTCCTCAGGCTATCTGCTGAGGCATTCCAAGCAGGTGTGTGTGTGTGTGTGTGTGTGTGTGTGTGTGTGTGTGTGTGTGTGTGTGTGTGTGTGTGTGTGTGTGTGTAAAAGCAAGAGTGAGAAAACAGGTTTTCCAGGTTTCAACCGGAGCTGAAGACTAGAGATGGTTAATAGAAAAAACAAGACGGAGCTGAGCCCTGCATTCCACAGTCTCCTTACTGAAACCATGGAGCCCCCTCCCTTCTTCTCATACTTCAGCTTGTGTCCCCAGCTTCTGCTTTTCATATGAGAGAGTTCTGCTTGGGCAGGAAGCTACCATTTCTAACCACAGGGGTTCCTGAGTTGGCTAGTCCGGAGAAACGAGCGTTCTCGATTCTTCTCCCCCCCCGGTTTGTCTTCTCAATAGTCTGTTCCTGAAAAGGAGGGGGCTGGGGAGTTATCTGGCCGCCAGCTGATCTTTGCTGTGGTATTCTGAGAGCCGAGAGAGACTGGGAACCTTCTGTGCTCCGCTGCGCTCAGTTAGAGGAAGCTGAGAGAGAACCAACATCAGCGGATCTCGTGAGAGGTTTCCGCAAACGACAGGAAGCTCAGAGGCTTTGAGACAAAAACATGAAGCTCGGCTTTGAGGCCACGTGAAGCACTGACTGCCCTCGAGAAAAACATCTGCAAAAGAGGAGAGAGAAAACAGAAGGAAGACAGAGTGACTCACTTGTTTGGATTTAGGCAGAAGGTGTTTCTCTGGACGTCTGCGTAAGAGGTTCGAGATGTCTTGGTTGTCACCCGTGCAGTGGGCCAAATGGACGTGGTCGGCCGTCAGAGGAGGGGGTGAGGAAGACGAGGAGACAGATTCAGGCATGGATGACCAGTTCCTCACAGAAGAAGCACAAGAAACTCAAGAGGAGGATGAAAGATCTCATGGCTGCAGGCAAGTCTAGAACCTTCTCACCATGAAGGAAATGGGGAAAGTTCTGGTGGGTTTTAGGCCGTTTTGACAAAGGAAGTGTGGGGTGTCTGTTCTTTGGTGGTCTGTTATTCTTTCCCTTTAAACAAATGATCAAAATCTCCTCACCAAAGCAGGTCTGTGATCAGTGCTGGAGAGCAATATTTTGAAAACTGGCCTCCACAGCCACCTGTTTGAGTGAGAGGTGCTAACCGTTGGGAACTCAGACGGCCACATGGATCAAAGCAGTCAGATCTGAGGAACTGTGTGTTGATGTGTTGGCGCTCTAGTAATGTTTTTGAAGATAGTGTGTACAGATGTTGGTAGGATCAGTTTTTGGGTGTTTTCAGTTGTGGTGGGGGATTTCCTTAGGAAGTGTGTCAGGATCTGACTAGAGCTGTTAGACTAAAACGTCCCTGTGCTCAGATAAAGATCACAGTGTTACTGCTTTCTACCTCCCAAAATGTGACTGATCATCTTCACACAGATAAGGCTGCTTTTATCCTGCACTGGTTCCTTCTGTTTAAAGCAAAAACACATTTGCCTAGAATTAGTTTGATGATTTTCTACAAACCCCTAAATATCCCATCTGACAGGAAACAGTCAGGAAAATGTTATTCCTAAATTGTTTAGTGGAACGTTGAATGATGATGTTGTTGATGTTGTTACTCTTAAGCCATCTGGCTTTTGCGTGGTGGACAGAAACACGTTGGTTTGGAGCTGTGCAAACACCCTAGCAACACCCTAGAAACCACTCTGAAACCCATAGCAACCACACTGGTCTGTCCAGCCACAGATTTATAAGTGTTATTTGGATAAGAAACTTGTTTGGTTCCTGTAAGCTGCTGTTGACATCCTGTGCTGTTGAAAAGCCGTCTGCTAACATTCTTTCATAAAAGATTTTATTCTTGTTGTGACTAAAGTCAGTTTATCGTGACACAATCCTCAACAATAGCCTGAAAGATTTATAAGTTCACGTCTTTGAATAGGACATGACAAGTAAATACAGTGGAAATAAACACAATAATACACCCAGACACTGAATGTTGCTCATTTGTGTGGAGTATGAGGTATTATGCAGTGATTCTGAGAAAAACACCATGATTTAATGTTGTGGGTTGAGAAATAGATGGTTGTTTTTGTCTGTGTGTATGTGTGTGTGTGAAGATCTCTGTTATTCTTAAAGACACAAGTCACCTTAAAATTGTGTCTAAAAAAGTCACCAAAATGTAAAATAGTTTGAATAATGTTCTTGTAACCAAGCAGATGTTTTGAATGTTTGTATAACATTATTCTTAATGTTCTTGTTTCTTAATGGAAAAGTTATTGTTATTATATTCATTTGTTTTTCTGAGGAATGAGAGAGTTTTTCTTGACTCGTTCCATGGCTTTATATCAGGATTTAATAGGTTTGAATCGTGGCACCGTGACTCTGTCTGTTTGTTGTGTTTGCTATCTAGTGCTGATTATGTTCTGAAGCGTAGCATCGGACTGCAGGTGGCTCGGTGCAGCAGAACTGGGCTCTTCTCCAAGAAGCAGGGACCGAATTTTCCCAAACACACACACACACACACACCGGACTCACAATCCCTGCCTTTCAGCCCAGACTCACGGTCTTTATGCTCCGCTGTGAGCCTGTTTCTCTAGAAAGCTCTTCTGTGTGTGAGGAAACCGCTGACAATCACAACAGACACACAGGTCACCATTAAATCAGAATTATCTGACTTACTCTAATGTACCATTAATATGTAATGTTTATAAAAGGTGATTTATGTGTCCTCATAATGTTAATATAAAAACATTTAAGGTTTATGGTGTTTTTAAATTAGTTTTGATTAATGATCATGGATGTTTGTCCCGGTGGTTGGGGCTAAATTTACTGTCCAATGGCCAAGCAGTTTCTATGTCCCAACGTCCAGAAAACCAATAATTTTATTCTTGATTTTATCAAGAATAAAATCAAGCAATGTCCCATATTTTTGTCTCATTCCAGAAACTGTTTACTCAGTTTTGCCTCACCGTGAGGAAGAAAATTTCTGTTTTATGGTGACCTTAATAAAGACACAATTTTCATTGAGGTTTTAGTCAAAACTGATCCACTGAATTGCCCCTCATACCACAGATCTGAGACCTGTGCTGGTACTGATCACGCTGTTTCTCTTCCCATCAGTTCGGATTCAGAGGGTCAGTTTGAGACGCCGGAAGCCGAGACGCCCGTCCATCAGCCAATGACAGATCCAGCCCCGCTGCATCAACCAATCACAGAGAGAACAGGTAAAAAACAACCTGCTACAGCTGATAATGGTGTAGATACAGCAGCGCACCTGTCGCTACGTGCCGTCTTCCTCCCTGACCATATCATGTTGCCATGGGAACAGGAGGAGAGCACATCTCTACATAACTGTGTGTTGAGACGAGCTTTTGCATCCTTTAATTGTTGATAACAGCATTTCTGTCCAGTGTTGGGATAATCTTATTAATTGTCTTATAAAATTATTAACCTAATAATATTAGATTAAAATTAATAATGAATAATATTAGAATGAATTCATAATCTTATAATTTTGGATGTTTGGATGGTGTGTTTAGAAACTGCTAGTCAGATAAATGCTCCACCAGTTGCTGTGATAAACATCAGTATTTGTTATCCAGAACAATTTCTTCAGACGTTGTAAAGTTGTTTATTCCTGTGTTAGGCCGCGTGAACAGAATCAGGGAGTTTACCGGCCCACGGTAACTGAAAGCAGCTGCTTCTCTTCTTAAGAAATTTATCCGCCCATTAAAACCTCATAAACGCTCCAAAATGTGACTAGCTTCTACCATTAAACCTGAGACCGTGAACACGTGTGTTCTGTGATCGTTTTTCTGCTTTAATCTGCAGGTAAAGTTTTTTCCTTCCTCACAAATCTTTACAAGAAGGAGTTTGTGTGTTTTAGCATAAAGATTGAACGCATTTGAGCTGAAGACAGCGCAGGCAGTATTAATGCTGTGAGTGACGGGGTGGAGGCGGTTTTGAGGTTGGAAAATTGAGGTTTGGGTGAGTTGAGGCGCTGATCCGGTGTGGGAACGGCACACATCTTGGAATTCAGAGGTTTGTTGAGGAACAAAAGCTATTGCTTGTCTCTGTTTTGGCTTATTAATAGATGAGGTCAAAGGTTGCAGCCGAGAACATCATGTGATCTTTTCTCTCCAGACAGACGTTTTAAAACACAACACTAGAGAATCTGGGGAATTTTCTCAGAACGTTATCTAACGTTCTGCAAAGTTCTTACAGGATTTACACTAAAGTTAATGTTTTATATATCGTATATATGAAACATCGTTCTTAAATGCAGTAGTGGGTGGAGCGTTTTAAAAATGTTACAGAATTAACATTGTTGTTTAACATTTCTTACAGAAACAAACACTCTTGCTAGCTTGCGTGCAACCGTTTCTCTTAACATAACTATTTTGTTTTACATTGCATGAATAAAACAACTAGTTTCTGAAATATTTTGTGAAAGGATTTGAAGGTTATTTGCTTTGGGCCGTTCATCTGCGTGTCGCTGTTTGAACGGCTCACAGACAGACAGTAAAGTGTGTCTGCAGCTGATCCAGTGTCAGGGATCCCCTCACAGCTGTACACACAGCAGCAGCCGTCTGGTGCAGTACTTTAGCTGACAGGGGTCTTCGTTTGCCCCCCTTTACCTCAGACATCAAATCCAGCTGTTCTCTGATCAGCCTCTGCTCTACAAAAATTGTTTTATGTTGGTAACCAAACAACAGTGGCACTCATTGACTGTATGGGCACAAGACCACTGATACATCTCTACAAATACCTCCTTTTGTGTTTGACTGTAGGAAAACAATTATAGGGTTGGAATGACCTGAGGGTGAGGAAATGTGAAATTTTTATTGTGGAGAACTATCTTTTAAATGATGTTGTGAATAATGCGTTTGACTGGGATGAGTGTTTGTCATCATTTCTGTTACATGATCAAAAATGTTGTGAATTATTTCCCCACAGGGTGGAGATGAAACATTCGTGTCATTATCTCATGCTGTCCGAAGCAACGCCTGTGTGTTTTTACACTCACACCACAGAAAGGAGCTGATGTCACAGACGCTGATGGTTGCATAACCAATCGCAGCAGATTCTCAGTCATTTCTGTGACATGCTTTCAACAATTTACTGTTGCTTTCAGATTAAAACAAATAGCTTGTCATGCTACGCAGAAACAACACAACTAGATGCAATTAATTATTCCACACCAGAAATTGCAACCAGGCCCATCATTTGACATCATTTACAAGATGTGGGAAGCAGTTACATTTCCCAGAATGCATTGGGGCAGCATTTCAACTGTTTGCACCAGCCCAGAACCTGAAAACTACATTCTCTAAAAAGCATTGTGGCAGAAACGTTAGTAGAATGTTTTTATATGTCATATGAAAAACGTTAGACAGAAGTTGTTAGTGGAACGTTTTAAAAATGTTACAGCATTACAAAAAATGTTTGAATAACATTCTTATAACCTGACGTGTAGAAATCCATGAAAAACAATAAATATAGATGTTTGATTTTTATCTTTGTTGAAACATCGAGTCACAGCAGAAGTTAAACTCAGCATAAATGCAGAGGAGGAGTTTTCACCTCTGAAAGTGACACAGGAGAACTCAAGAACATTAAAGTGCTGATCAGTGTTTGTGGCGTCTGTGACGGCAGCGTCTCAGTGAGGAGTGAAGGGCGCAGGAGCTGCAGGAACATTTGAGAAGAAGAGGATGGGACATGAGGGGGATTCAGGGCACAGAGGGCCTGTGGGTGGAACGATGTTTGGACTGCAGCTGTGTGTGTTTTGAACATGTGAGGCGAGTTCCCTAAAGTGTTGTTAGCCGTGTTCAAGGTCCTGTTTTTAAATAACCAACATTTAAACGACAGTCAAAGAACTTCTTCAACAGATGCTAATAACTGCTGCTTTGCGTGGCGTTTTTACTTGAGGAAAACTAGTTGTTTTTGTTGAACTACTTAAAGGAGTTACAGTATAAGAATAGATCTTAACTCTTAGAAACTTGTTTACTCTCCTGATCTCTAGACTTGTTCTGTTTTAAATATTAAAAATGCAAATATTTGAAGCAGAGACCAGGCGACACTTCAGTATCTTATCTGAGGTCAGTGTGAAATCCAACTCGCTTATAAATAGACTATCTCTTGTCTCTTGGCAACAGGCTCTCCTATCAGAAACAGAGATGACTACTAACAGGTTATTAGTTAACAGGAAGTGTCTGAAAATGGCTTTAACCGTGTTTACATTGTTCTACATGTTGACGTTTGATCTGTTACCAGTTTTCTGAACTGGTGTGTTTGATGCAGCTTTTCCGATTATGGCTCAGGAGGGCAGAGTCGGTTTTCCAGTACATCCGCAATGGAAGTCCTGAATCTCCCAGCCGTGTTCTGGGATTGATTGTTGGTCCCATTTGGGCCGTTGAGTTGCAGACTGAAGAAAAGCGCTATTGTTAAGCCTGTACATCCTGAGTGATACGTTTCCTGTCGTTTCTGTCCTAAGGAAATCTGTCCTTTAAATACCCACCATAAGTTAAACAATAGAGCTGTAAGCTGTGCTCTAAGAACAAGTGAAAACACAGATGTAAACACCTTGAAAAAACATGAACAAAAACATTAGATGATGAGCTAAAATGCAGAATATTTCTGCATAAATGCTTATTGTAATGTATTTCTGCAAAATGTTTAACACTGAGAATGTTGTTTGTCTGTTTTCTCCAGGTTTTCCAGAGAATGATGTGAGTGAGTTGACCTCCATCACAGCCAAAACCCAGAACCTCACCCTGACTGAGAGCTTTCCTGAGGATGCATCTGCCCCGGTGGCTTATCAGAGCAGTGTGGACCACAGCCCGGCCCTGAAACCCAAGAACCGGCCTTCCTCCGCTGACATGGACCTGGACCTGGACCAGCCCAGTTCTGGTGAAGCGGGTCCAGCAGATGAAGCAGAACCCATCTGCAATGGCCATGTTGAGGAACCTTCTTCCAAACCAGAGAACAAATCCCTCAGACCCAGACCTCCATCCCTCAAGGTGAAGGCCCCGCTTAACGCTGTTGATCCCAATGAGGTGGACGACTCGCCTCCCATACTTCCAAAGGGAAGCTACAACTTTGACCCCAATCAGTTTGATGACAATATCAATCCATTTGTCACTGGAGGTTCTAAGATGCAGAACTCTCCACCCGCCAACAGCAGCATTCCTACGTCAGAACTGACAGAGGAACAATCCGCACAACCTGTTCAGATGGACGTCAAACTAGATGGTGAAGTCAAGAAACCTCCACCCAAGAAGCTCGGAAAGAAGACAAGCAGCAAGCTGGCGGCTCCCAAAAAGCAACGACCCAAAGCTCCAGAAAAGACAGAAGATCCACCTTTGGAGACATCTTCAGAGAAGGACCAACCACCTGAAAACATGAGCTCCTTGAACGTAGACGATATTCCAATACCTAAAAAATCCTACAACTTTGATCCAGATCAGTGGGATGATCCGAACTTTAATCCGTTCGGAGGAGGCAATAAGATCAGTAGTTCACCGACACAACCCAAGGGATCGTATAACTTTGACCCTGACAAATTTGACGACTCTGTGGATCCTTTCAAACCTTCAAAGACTTTAGGAGGTGATGACTCCATCACACCAGCGATGGAGAAGAACGTGGAGAAGTGTAACGCAGAGGGTCAACCGGAGCAGAAGAAGAAAGCAGGACAGTCTCAGAAGAAAAACAAAGACAGAAACATCACGTGAGTAGCACACAGTCATACAGGCGAAGTGTGTGTGTTGTGTGTGTGCTGTTGTGTACCTGTGACTTCATACAGCTGCTCATACAAATGAACAGACACGTTCCCAGCTAACAGCTTTAGGTTGTAAGAACATTTACCTAATGTTTCCACTAAGCAATAAAAATATTAAAAATGTCAATTTCTAGACTTTGTATTAACATTGATATTTGGTTACAAGAACATTATTTAAACATTAAACATTAATTCTGTAATGTTTTTTTTAAGTGTGATAGTTTTTTTTAAGTGAAACTGATCGTTTTTTGATATGACAAAACTTTTTTGCGAACTTTAACTTTTAGAGAACATTAGCCAACATGCTGAGAACGTTAACAGTCAGCTGGTAACACCTGTTTTATTCTGCTGGTTGCATTGTCTTGTCATTGTGTCACTTTTACACTTTAATATCATGGTTCATATCTAATCATGCATGATTCATGTTTGCATGAAGCTGATGACACTTTATCACTTACCCAGCTAACAATTTAGGGTTAATAACGTTTCCATTAAGTTCTAAAAAAACATTAACAAAAAACAAAAACATTATCGTCAGGGTACAAGAACGTCATTCGAACCTTTTTAATTCTGGAATGTTTTTTAAACATTAAAATAACATAACATAACATTTTTATTGTCACTGCAAGAACGTTTTTGATGACTTTAGCCAACGTTCTTCAATCGTTCCCTGTTAGCTGGCTAACCTTGGCTTTATAATTGCATCCCCTCTGCAAACGAACTCCTGTGTCCGTGAGGCAGGAAGCTTAAACTCACCGCTAGCTGTTTTCTTCACGCTTCTCTCTCGTCCTCTAATGTCTGATGGCATGTCTCCCTGTCCTCACCCTGTCGCCCCTGTGTCTGCTTCCTGTCTTTCTCTCTACCTGTCGTACTGTCCTCAGGACCTCTGAACACGTGCGGTTTCTCTGTATTCTGTTGTAAGTATCCCTGCCTGCCCTCAGTTTCTCCGTTTCTTTCCCATTGTATCTGCTGAAGGCTGAATCTGCGACTCACATACAAACTAACTAGGGCAGGAAGTACTTGTTTATTTTGTCCTAACTGCAGGCAGACAGAATTGATTTAGTCTGTGAGCTTTGACCCAATTTCAATTACAGTTTTCAATATATAGACGGTCCCTTTCTGTACAACAATCCAATCCAGGAATATTCAGTCTGTTTCTGGAGTATTCTGGAAAATCTTTAAATATCCTAAATGTATTATAAAAGATTACATTTTTATTGAATTATTATAAGAATAGATACAGGTCAGTATTTCCTGTCTGATCTTATTGATGGTTTGAGGTTGTTTTATTCAGTGTTTGAAATGCTGATGTGAAATTAATTCTCTGCAGAAACTCATGTAAGGTGAAGAAATATGAGAATCAGGCTCTGGTGCTGGACGTCTGTAACCAGGTACGATTTCTTCTCTGTTATTTTCATATAAATAGTGTTGAAAAGTAATTTTGTTTGTAGATCTGTTGTTGACAAACCTACGGCTCTACAGATGTGATGTAGTTGTAAGTCTCAGATCAATAGTTTCAGTCAAGTCTCATATATTGTATCAGAGCCTTTAGATTCGTTACTGTCCAAAATTTTTGAGGTTACTGCAGTGACTCAGCACTCGGCCTCTTTCTCTCTCTCTCTCTCTCTCTCTCTCTCTCTCTCTCTCTCTCTCTCTTTTCCTGAACCAACCTCTCCCTGGCTGCCTCTGAACCATGATGTCTCATGATGAGTGTGTTTGTGAGTGTGTGTGTTTGTGAGTGTGTGTGTGTGTGTGTTAGTGAGTGTGTGTGTTAGTGAGTGTGTGTGTTTGTGAGTGTGTGTGTTTGTGAGTGTGTGTGAGTGTGTGTGTTTGTGAGTGTGTGTGTTTGTGAGTGTGTGTGAGTGTGTGTGTGTGTTAGTGAGTGAGTGCGTGTGACTCAGGGTCTGAAGTGGGTCACTGTTTCCGCTTATGACTTTATCCCAGTGTCAGTGTGATTTTGTCTCTGTCTGATACACTAAAACTAGTTTTGAGACTCTAACTCACTGTAAACACATTATTCCTGGTCAGCTTTGCTCTGTTCTCTTTCGTGCATCAATATTATTAAGCGTTTATCATGTATCTGCTCAATGATTGGCAGGAGAAAGACGTGCAGAACGATTCTTCATCAGAACTGGTTCATCATGCCACTGATGAGGAGAAGCTGGCCTCCACTGTGATTGGCCAGAAGGACGGAGGGGAGGAGCTTTCAGATTCCACCAAAACAACCACACATACCAAGAGTTCAGAGGGTGAGGTTATTAGCATTTTACATTTAGCCATAACAAGCTAGCTTCGAAAACGTAAGATCAAATGCCCAAAACACGTGAACGCCGTGTGCAGACGTATGCAGATCCATAATTGGACAGGCAAGTAGGACGTCCTATCATTGCGTGTGGACCGAATGCAATGATTGGACAACATTTAAAGTCCTGCACCTACCAAAGAAGATTTATTGCTAGTTGTAATTAGATGTTTATTATATAGATTGTGTCAAACGATGTTGTTTGCTAGTTCACAACAAGTGAATCTACAGTTTGCAAACTGGGTCAAAATCGCCCCAAAAAGTCGAATCTCTCGAAAAGAGCGATTCGTTCACAGATTGGACAACAGCAGTCAAACAGTCAGCTGTAGTGCAGTCTGGTGTGTTTATTCTCACATAATAAATCAATAATGATTACAGACAGGAACAATCTGTCTCATGAGGTTTAACAAGCACAGCTCTGTCAGTCCCGCAGTTCTGCAAACACAGAGCTATTATGAATAAGACAAAAGATGACCGGGGAAAAAACAGACTCCGTTCCGCTGGCAGAGAAACAGCGGGTGCAAATCTTATTTTAATCTGCTCAGTAAACAAAAACAAGGTTAGACAATCCAATCAGCCCATTCATTTGAACCAGGAGTCACCAGAGAGCTGCGGCTTGGCACGCCGGCGTCCCATGCGGCTCTCCTGAGACAGAAATGCTGTACAAAATTACTTTGCAGCCTTAAAGTTTAATAAACTGGTTGCATAGGACATTTCAACTTAGTGTTTTAATCTTGACTGCTGTCCTTTAGTAACAGAGTCAGCAGTAAGTTAAATAAGAATAATGACGAATCTGGTGGTTTTTGCTGCCCTCCAGTGGCTAACCGGTGAACTGCACCATCTCATCACTTCATAGGAGACACAGTTTGCGCCACAAACTCTTGGAGTCCTGCTTTAAACTGTTTAATTCGGATAAACACCATATTTACTGACAGCTTTGCGTTCAAAACATTTATCTGTTTGTTTGTTTCTTTAAATAAAATCATTGGTGAAGAGTTTTTAACACCAGTATGTTTTGTGTGTTTGTCATCAGATTTGCCCGTGGGAATAACAGAGCAGTTTGATGAGAAGAATCTGTCCTCTCCGGTAAGTGCTGAACTTTCCGGTATCTGTGACTGTCCTCAAGCTATCACACTCTCAACAGATTCTGACAGTCATAGTTATATCCCATTATGAGGATTAGTATAGACTGTAATCTGCACAAGGGCAAAGCGTTTCAGCTAATAACTGGGTCAGAGAAAGAACAACACAGCTAAAACTATAAATATTTGTTTGTTGCATTTGTACTGTAATATATTTTGGCATGGTTGTAATTATGTGATAAGCTGTAATATATAATAATCAATGTAAGCACACATCAGACTGTAATGTGTGTGTATTAACAGTGGTGTGAATGTGTTGCTCTGCAGAGTGAGGGTCTCTGTAAGACCACCAGATCTTCAGACAGTGATGCTGTAGAGAAGATGAGCCCAGCTCTAGATACAGTTCCTCTCAGTGAGATGGACAAAGCTGCGGTATTGACACTGATCAGAGAGGAGGTAACACAACACACACGCGTCTCATTATACCAGATCTGATCTCTTATACTGATCTGAGATCTGTGTGCAGTCCAGTATGACAGCAAACTTTTAGGGGTTAGAAATAAATGAAAATAACTGATCAATGTCCAAACTGTCTCTTATCTTACCCCCATTCACAACATTAAGTTTATAATAGTAATTTACTCAATGGAAATGTAACGTCAGATGTGCATGTTTTAAATATAAATGTAATCAGATGTCTGTGGCTGGTCAGAATGTGTCATGGACTGAGATTTGACTGAGTATGTTGTGTTTTTACCCCCAGATAATCGCCAAAGAGATCGAAGCCAATGAGTGGAAGAGGAAATGTGAGGAGAGTCAACTTGAGGTGATTGAAATGAGGTACGTCATCTTTACCTCATCCTCGCACCCTTCCCAGAATGCCCCTTAAATTAAACACAGTTCTGATCCATGTACTGATTTTACTGCAGGAAAATAGTGGATGAGTATGAGAAGACAGTGGCCCAGATGATCGGTAAGAAGCCACGCTTGTGTGAGGTCAACTGCATGTCATGTTGTTGTATGTGGATTTAAAACGTGAATCTTTCATTATCTGTGAAGCGGAAGAAGAGCAAAGAAAGAACATTGGATCTCAGAAGAGCGTCCAGCAGTTAACCGCGGAGAGAGACCAGGCATTATCCGACCTAAACTCTGTGGAACGTTCCCTGTCCGACCTGTTCAGACGCTACGAGAACATGAAGACTGTCCTCGAGGGCTTTAAGAAGGTAACAGATGTCCAGACGTCCAAATATAAGATGAATTATCCAAGAAACGTCACCCTGTAACGCAGATTAACTGAATATGGTTTGCGGTCTCTTGTGTTTTTGTCAGAATGAGGAAGTGCTAAAGAAATGTGCTCAGGACTACCTCACTCGCGTGAGGCAAGAGGAACAGCGTTATCAGACCCTCAAAATCCATGCCGAGGAGAAACTCGACAAGTATGTTTGTTCAGTCCTCATCTGTTGATGTGAGTTCAATGCTTTACCAGCTGAGCTACAGGAGCAACTAACATCTGATTTCTTCTCTCCCGACTGCAGAGCGAATGAGGAGATCGCTCAGGTACGTGTTAAAGCTAACGCGGAGAGCGTAGCGCTGAACGCCAGCCTGAGGAAGGAGCAGATGAAGGTGGAGTCTCTGGAGAGAGCGCTGGAGCAGAAGGTAAGATCTCAGCTGGACCTCACGCATCCTACAACATTACACACCCCACCATCATAAACTGCCTCATCATCTATCATCATCATTTTAAACGTCTCTTTCAGAATCAGGAGATTGAAGAACTCACCAAGATTTGCGATGAGCTCATTGCCAAACTGGGCACAACAGACTGAGAAGATGAACTTATATTTTCCCCCATATGTCTTGTGTGACCCAAACTCTCTGGTCCAGCACAACACCTCTGGAAATCCCATTGCTTTCACATTTTTGTTTTTGGAACGAGTGATTTTCCGTCTGTTTGGCTCAGTGAATGGAAGAAAAAGCCAGACGTGAGCTAAAGAATAAAGCGGTCGTAATTTTTTTTCACAGATTCAGACGTGCCGATGTTAGACTTTCTCCAGTTCGGTTTTGATGCTAGGAAGTGAGAAGAAAACACCCACATATCTCTCTCTGAAGCCTGCCTTCATTTCTGCGAATTCGTGCGTTGGTTGCAAACCGGTCTGTTGTGTTCTGGGGGTTCCCCTGTGATGTGGGTCTCTGGTCAGGTGTCCTTATAAAGAAAAGAGTTATATGTGGTTTTGAGGGTCCACAGCCTTGTTCATAGTTTACATGGTCCCACTGCTGGTATTTGTTACAGAGGGAGCAAATCATATTACTTGCAGCTTTTACTTACAGATAAAATGTATTTGTTACATTACTTGCATTGATTTTAGTACTGTAACCTGATTAAATATTTAGTTGTTTCCTACAGGTCATGATATAAATTTAAGAAATACATTTTAGCATCAAAATCTCTGTTTTAGGAGTTTGGAAGTATGTGTTTATTCACTAGCGGTTTGGGTGCCAAATTATCGTAATTTATCATTATTGTCCGATAAAACCACAGCACAGGTTTTCTAACAAACTGAGAGCACTTATACTCTTGAAATATTGAAAAGAAATACTTTTAATTCTACATTTAGTTTATAAAGAAGTTCATTTACAACTTATTTTGCTGTTTATTCGTGACACGAATCATCCTCAAAACCTTGAATGAAGTCCTCACGAGAGATGACAATCTTTTCCCAGACTTGCTGTGCCTAATGCTAAAGTGATGCTGTCTATTGGCTGCCATTTTTTTACCCACAATTCCCTTGTGCTATTATATGCAATGTTTTTGCTTACAATATCCAACTGCCAAATCAAACCGCTTTCTGTGTGCCAAACATGAACACGGGTTGTGTGTAAATTCTCAGCCTGCATCTCTCACTGAAACCCAACCTGTGTATATTTTTATGACAATGAGATGTTGTTTTATTGTGTTACTGATGTTTGTAAAGTGGAAGAGAAAGCAGTGCAAAGAATCCCATTGGCTAATATATATTTTGTGCATAATTCATTCCCTAAAATAAATAAAAGTGAGAATTAACTTGACGTGTTGTTGTGTAGTTAATCCTTTAGCGTTGAGTGAAATGTTGATTGGAGTTCCTTACGCAGATCTGTTGCATGTGTTAAGCTGATAAAATGCTCAGGTTCAGACTGTGGGATTATGTTGAGGTGCTGAAGGGTTTTGGCTGAGACCTCCACATCGTCTCACGTCTTCTCTCCCGCAGTCTCTTCATCATGAGAACTCTTCTTCTCCTGTCGATTCTGTTCGCTGTCGTGTTACACAGTGAGTATCTTTACATTATTTATTATCATCTGTGTTTTTCATAATCACAGAATTTATCACGTTTAAGATTTGACACAAAGGGATATTTTTTGATTGTTTAATGGCATGATATTTTTGTAAATTACTACAGATTTCAATAACACGTTTACATTATTATGACTAACCAAATCATGCATATAAATATGTGTGTTTTTATTATATAACAAATTAACTATCACACAATAAAGATGCTGTGTTCCTCCAACCTATATTGTGTAAAATATGAACAAACCATCAAATTATAGGTTAATTGAACCTAATTAAACTCAATTAAATACCATATAACGTGTATAAGAAACAAATCTGTGTGTTAAATTACAATGTATATAGAATTATATATAATTATATGTTGCATAGCTATTTACAGCAGATATTTGCTGTTTTATTGATGCTTATTTAGAAACGGTGTCCCTATAGGATTTGAGAGGTTCATGTTAATCTCAGATCAGTTGTGTTGTCCTGTCCGGTGTGTAAAGGTGAGGGGTTGAAGTGTTACACCTGTGTGGCCCGTAACCAGGACGAGTGTGACAAACAGGGTTTGACTGCGTGTCCTGCAAACGCAGACGCCTGCGCAACTATCACCGGAGCCCGTGAGTATTTGCACCAACGCAGTTTCACCACAAGGGGGCGACATCACCCCGAAGTCAAGTTTACAAACATCCGATACAAATTTCAGCTTTAAACGACATGTGGGTTTGATCTAAAGCCATTGCATTGAATGCACGTCGTTTCTGCCTAATTCATACTGTCGTAACCATGATGCATCGCTTCAGAAATGTTTGCTTTCCGTACGAGACGTGCGTCCCGCTAATGCACGTGTTTCCTCCACCGCAGACACAGTTTTGAAGTCATGCTCCTACAAGTCTTTCTGTGAGAAGTCGCACATGAGCGGCGGGGAGCTGCGCTGCTGCTTCGGCGATGCGTGCAACGGGCCGCACCGGTCGCACAGTCACGCGGAGCGCGACGCCGCCGCGCGCCTCCCCTCCTGCCCCGGCCTGCTGCTGGCGCTCGTGCTGCTTGCGGTCGCTGCAGTCGTGTGGAAATAAAGCTGCTGCAGCATCGTCTGTAATCTTTGCATAGAGTTTGAGTGTCTCGTGTATGTGTATAAGCGCAATATAAGTCTGCTAACTAACCAATAAAGTAATAAATGACCAGATAATGTCTGTGTCCTTTCGTACTTGTGTCTGTCTGTCCGTATCTATCTGTTCTTATATCTATATGTCTGTCCTTATATCTATATGCCTGCCTGTCTGTATATCTATATGTCTGTCCTTATATCTATATCTCTGTTCTTATATCTATATGCCTGCCTGTCTGTATATCTATATGTCTGTCCTTATATTTATGTCTCTCCTTATATCTATATGTCTGTCTGTTCATATATCTATATGTCTTAGCTTATATCTATATGCCTGCCTGTCTGTATATCTATATGTCTGTCCTTATATCTATATCTCTGTTCTTATATCTATATGTCTGTCTGTTCGTATATCTATCTGTTCTTATATCTATATGTCTCTCCTTATATTTATGTCTCTCCTTATATCTATATGTCTTAGCTTATATCTATATGCCTGCCTGTCTGTATATCTATCTGAGTGTCTGTTCGTATTTTTATATGAATGTCTGTCTTTATATCTATATGCCTGTCTGCCTGTATATCGATATCTCTGTCCTTATATCTATATCTCTGTGCTTATATCTATATGTCTGTCTTTCTGTTCGTATATCTATATGTATGTTCTTATATCTATGTCTGTCTGTCTGTCTGTCCTTATGTCTATATGTCTGTCGTTATATGTATGAGTCTGTCTGTCTGTCCTCATATCTACATGTCTGTCTGTTGCATCACGTACAGCATGTCTGTCCGCCCGCATGTCGTCTGTTCTGTGTGTCAGTCTGTCTGGTCATCAGTTTCCAGCAGTGATGGTCAGCGGTACACGTGCTGCAGAAACGCCCCCCAGCCGTATGACGTCACGCGACCGGGAGGGTCCCGGTTCCAGCGCCGGTGCGGATCGGATCATTTAAAAGTGTCCGCGGATCAGACTCTCAGCACGGCTGCATCCGGCTGCGTGTGACTGTCTGCAGAGCTGCGCTTTATAAGGTGAGTGTCGGACACCGGTTATTATAATAACGTTATTATTAACGGGACCCTGTGCGGATGTGCTGCTGGCTTTAAAAAAGTACGATAAGTTTTATAAACATGTCTAAAAAAATTAAAGTACGTTTCTGAAGTTAATAAACTTCATGCATGTCGTGTTAAAATCGGTGTTTTGGAGTCAAACGTGATTTTTGCATAATTGCATTGATGCTGTTAATAAACTACAATGTGCAACTAAACTTATACATCGTGGTGATTCACCTTTAATGTTGTTTATGTGAATGTTTGTAAACAAACTGGGTTTGTTTGCACCTATGAAACGATCCACAGTAAGTTATTAAGGTTTCATGAACACAAGTAAACAGTTTAAACGCGTTTGCCTGTAAGATTTTACAATCTTGGGTTGAATAAATGTTACCCTAACGTTATTCAAATGTTATTTTTAACATCTGTTATTATAAAAGTAGATGTTTCACTATCTACTTAAGAATTAATTTTATTATATACAATAACGTTAAAAAACTATTTACTGATGTTATTGGAAGAACATTTCTGATCACGAGGGAACATTAGCCAACGTTTGGAGAATGTTTCCTGTTAGTTGGGTGGATATGAATATATGTTCTTCAGTCTATGTGGACCAGAACAATGACCACGAATGTCCCACGTGACTCTGTCATCCCTGAGTTTCTGTTTGTTTTGCTTTTCCAGGTTTTCCAGAAGTCATAGTCATGGTGACCTTTTCACTCCATACATTTCTTGGTCTGGTGATCCTGCTGACCTCAGCTGAGTCCCAGCAGCCCAAGATTCAACTCCGCCTGGCCGGGAACAAGCACAAGAACTCTGAGGGCCGTGTGGAGGTCTTCTACAACAACGAATGGGGAACCGTGTGTGATGATGACTTCTCCATCGACGCCGCTCATGTGGTGTGCAGGGAGCTCGGCTTTCTGGGGGCTGTGTCTTGGTCTCCATCTGCAAAGTTTGGACAAGGAGAAGGTAAGAAAGAGGAACCGAGAACTTCTCCAAAAACTCCTTCTGCAGGTGTTTAATAAACGAAGAGCTACCGAGCACAAATGTTCTAGGATTACAAAGCTAATGTAATACCAGACAGCTGTTTAAATTTGGAAAAAATATGGGATCAATGTTCAAAATCCAGAGCAGACATAATCTCATCTTCCTCTCGTTATTATAGAAACATGATGATGGTTCTCTATAAATCTGTCCAGAGATTGTAAATCAAAACTGGAAGATAAGTGGGTGGTTAAGGAAGACCCCAGTAAAACAATAATCGCTGGTCTTTTATTTCCACCAAGTAAGCAAAAAATCCCACTCATGAAAATAAAATGATACACGTAAGATCTGCAGATGCAATAGAAGCTCCGCACCAGCAGAACATTAGCAGGATGGTTTAAGCTAGTTAGTGCTGGTTAACCAGGTTGACAGAGAACATCCTGCATTTCCTCCAGTTAACGTCCTACGCTAACTAATGACCAACAGATGCTGACAATCATCCAGAAAAGTGGTTCTGAAAAACAACATGTCTTTTGTTTCGTCTACCACAGGTCGCATATGGCTGGACAACGTCCACTGCACAGGAAGAGAAAACTCTTTGGCCGACTGCCCGTCAAATGGCTTTGGGGTGTCGGACTGCAGACATACTGAGGACGTTGGAGTGGTCTGCAATCACAAACGCATCCCCGGCCACAGATTCATCAACACGATGAGCAACGACGTTGAGGTACGTTTGTCTCCTGAATGCACTCTGTAGATTCATCTAGCCGTTTCGGTGAATCAACACCACTAAAGGGGTTTCACCAAAATGCAGTGCAGATGTGAACAGTCAGCAGTTAAGTAAAGCCTGGGGGTCTGCCATTGGTAGGTGGGATTAAAACTGACCAGATATGCCTTTGAAACGTTTTTAAAGAGTTCAGAGCTTCAAAGATTAGTGGTGTTGTGCTCCACAGACCACACTGATGTCTTCAGATCCAGAGCATTACTCATCTGACCAGAAAACCAAACCCAACGAGTAATATTAGGTTGCAAAGAACGTTTCCTGAACTTTTTTCAGACGGTATATCATCGCTTGATTATATGAACACTATTTAATAATGCTGTTTTAAATTCTGTAACATTTTCAAAACATCAGTCTAACAACTTCAATAACATTTTTGATTTATGATGTATATATGAAACATTTTCTTTACATTATTAAGAGAACGTCTTTGATTTTTAAGTTTGGGAGAACTTTGAGAGAACTGTGGGAGAACTTTGAGAGAACGTAAGTCAACAGACGTTTCCTGTTAGCATTAAGTGTCTGTTACCGAGGGTCACACATTCCTTCCCAAAGTTTGCCGGTCCAGGGTAGTTTATTAGCGTTTATGACGTGGCAGCTGTCCGCACCCCCGCGTCTCACGCGCAGCAGCTAGTCTCCAGATCCGTTGACTTATTGCTCAATATTTGCGTATTTGCCACGTTACCATGGAAGCCGTGGTGGGCAGGTTTGGAGATGGGCTCAGGGGGGTGATCGGGGGGCTTTTCTGTTCCATGAGCTGAGATTTAATGACTTCACCACATTGTGGGTCCGTCTCAGGACACTTCCTGTCTCTCCCCGGTCACCTCCGAGACCCTCAAACATCACAGAGATGCTGACTAACAGAATTCCCGTCTGGGAGCTGGGAGTTTTTGTTTCATGAGAAACACAGAGACTTATTTTGTAACTTTATTTTTGTTGGATTTCAAACATCCTGTCAGATAAATATATATAATATATATATATGCATTGGCAACCTCAAGCTGAAACTACGATGTGTGTCTCTTAGAAAGTGAATTTACACATAGCTTTACTTATTTTTATTTCATCATTGTTGAAATCTTCCCTTTACTCACAAATTAAAACTTCTCAGGCATGTCTTTTACCAATGTTTCATGTCCTTATAATCTTAAAATACATAAAGAATTTTGTGTAAGTACAAAATTCTAGCTTCTGTTTCTTCTTATTAAAGTCACACATGATAAAGTGCATTTTGTTATTTAAAGCGGTTGCAGTAGATCAGTTATGTTGACACAACGTTTATGAGAGACATAAATGGCGTTTAAAAGCGTTTTGTAGAATAATCTGTCAGCTGTCACTTACAGGTCACCTCAACGTCCTGTGACATCAGCAGTCAGGTGACAGGGTGTGTATATAAATGGCTGTTGATGGTTTTAGCTGTTGGTACTGTACGTGTCTTTGCGAATTTTCCGGCACGCGCATTCCAGGAGTCTGGAGCACAGAAGCTCCTCTGTAAATCATATTTGGGCAAATTCTCAAAGGCTGGTTGTACAGGCAGAATGTCAGTGTGAGTAAGACCAGACAAACTGCCAACATTTCTCAGACTTCCTTCCAAGTTCCAACACCAATGTTTTCATAAGCAAGAGTCCGTCTTTCTGTGTATTTTTCTCCTCAGCGTCGACGATGGTGCGTGTGAAACGACTCGATGACCTAGCGCATCGCTGGCAGACTAAATAGTTTTCGTGTCATAAACGTGCATTACAAAATACTTCCTTAAATATTATCCCACTCGGCCAAATGTGGAGACAGTTTTTCTTCCTCTTACACATACAGGCGTCCCTGTTTCATGTTTGTTTGCTCGCGTGATCTCCACCCTGTATGATCTCGTTTAAAAACGCAGGAGGGGAGAAAGTGATGTGGTATTAATGTGCTCATTTTAACCTGCCACCCAGCTAACCAGTTTAGTTTTCCTCACGTTTATCTTAAGTAACAAAAATGTTAAAGACCTTTATTTGAAAGTTCAAGAAGTTCAAGACTATTTTATAATTTGTAATGTTTGTAAAGCGTTACACTAATGCTACTGGTGTTACCTCAAGAAACTTATATGATAACTTTGGGAGAACCTTAGGCAATGTTCTGGGAACGCTCCCTGTTATCTGGCTATGATGGCATTAGTTCATTAGCTGCATGTAACCACACACTGAAAACATGCGGTTAGCCTCATCGTTTCATTACAGAGTCATGGGTGAAGTCACTGCGTTTAACCGCTTGTGAAACATTCGTTTAGGTGAGTTGATCAAAGGCTGTTTTGTAGGACCTCTAGCAAAAGCTCAACATGCTTTAATCTCATAAATGTCTTCAGAAAGGCTGGTGGTGTTTTTGGCTAAATTTAGATGTTAACGGATTTACAGATTTACACACGTTTCCATGAGATCAAACCTTACGATGTTTCAGAATTTCACAAACAGAATTAAAATGTTTGTGTGCACATTTTCTGTGGTCAGTTTTTAAAAACAGTTCACTAACATTATTAAAACCTGAATGCTCAGTTTGTTGAGGACAGATTTACTGTACTATGTGACAACCACCAGCAACATCTTAGAGATGCATCAGGCTCTAATATTATCTTTATAAATATGTTGGTGTTTTGATGTAAACAGTTTTGTGTGTTTCATCGTTTTCCCACCATATTTTTGGCTGCCTTTGAAACATAAACTGTTATAATTCTGACCACATGCTTTTCAGTGTCTTGCAGCTGGAAGCTAATTCACCATCTAAACTCACAAGATGTAAAACGACTCCCGGAAAGTCTCTCCAGCAGAGAAAATGAAGAAAGAGAACAAATATTCTTATAAACATTAAGTTAAAATGAGAGACAGTTTATCGTTGTGTAATCGAATGGACAACAGCTGGAAACAATCTCTGTGAAAACCGCTTTGTTTAGATTCATGCAATTGTGGCCATTAATCCGCCATCGGTTATATAATATATTTACATCTGTAAGAGAGAAGCAGAGAGATTACAGTGCTAAACAACGCAGTCTGCAAGTCACTTCTTTGTGAATACAGGTCTTTGAGACTTTAGAACATGTAAGTTCATGTTCATGAGTCAAAATGATGGATTTTAAATTGAAAGCTCACAAGTTTTCAGTTTGTCATGGTGATTAATTTGAATATTTAGTTACCGCAGGTCTAAAGAATGCTCTTAAGTCAACAAGTGTGCGTCCAGTCTGGACCGGCTGTCTCAACAGAATGTGCCGGTAGCGACTCGACCCTCTAAACGAAGCCTGAAAAGGTCAAAGTTCAGGATTTTCCACAAGGGAAAACCGTGTTGGATTTCTGTCACATTCCTCGAGCAGAAACTGGAGATACTTGGATTCTAGAATGAATTCTGTCATATTCAGAACCAGGAGAGCGGGAAGTAAAGGTGGAAAGTTCAGGCGTGAAGATGTGAGTTTGTGTGGCAGATAAATGTTATATCACATGACAAATGTTATGTTTCTAATGTTGTAAAAACCTCAGCTTTATGATGTTCTTTAATGTTGTAAGAACATCAGCTCCCAGGTGAAACTCAGGGTTCAGAGATGCTGCGTGAAGCGAGAGTTCAGGGTTCGACCTACAGCGTTTCCATGGAACGGACTCGTGTATGTGACCCTGTGACCCTCTCACTGCTGTGTAAGAGTCACCATTAGCTCTGTTTCTTTAGTTTCATTCTCTGTGTGAGTGTAAGTGCTGTCAGGACTCAAATATGACCCTGAAGACAAAGACTGTCTACAAATGGCATTCCTCTCAGACAGATGGTGACATCTCGGCTCTGGAGTGTTGGTGTGATTGTGTTCATGTTTGAGCGTGTTGAGGTGACGACACACTGAAATACTGAAGTTTCCAACCTCGTCTGTTGTTTGTGATTCTTTGTGTGTGTGTGTGTGTATCTCTATTGCTTGATGTTTCTCATGTAGCCGTTTTTCACTCAAATCACCTCAGAAAGAATCTGTTTTCCAACTGCCAACTTCCTGAAACCTTTCCAACATTCTTCCCTTCACGTCCTCGTACTTCCACAGGGATCACCGAACATTCCCAGCTCACTCAAATGTTCCCCTTTCCCTCTAAACCACAAACTCGTGTGATACCCAAGCGTTTTCACACACTGATCCCCTGAAACAGGCACGTGGAGGCCCTACGTGAAACACGTGGGCAGGAAGTGAATAAGAGAGAAGAAATGTTCGGTGGAGTTGGACCGCACCAGACGCCGTCACCTCTCCCTCGCCTCGCGCAGCTGCCCAGAGGAGCATGTAAATATTTTGATATCTGGATTCTGTAAGCGTCTGATGAAGGTGGTTTTGTCCCTTTGGCACGTCAGCATTGAAGAATGTGTGCGTTACGGGGGTCCGTAAGCCCCCTCAGCTCTACTGCTGGTATTTTCATCGCTCTCACGTAGACCTTTCGCTCCTGAATGCAGTCATATTCACACGTTTCTCTCTATATAAGTGACTGTAAACATTTGTGTGTATGTTGTGGGTGTGTAGTTGCTGACGGACAAGCATTTACAGTAAAAGCTCAAAGGCGTCTTTCTTGAGTCTCACTGCTAAGACGTACGGCTGAGTTTGTTACTCAGAGCTGCTTTAATGACGTCCCACCTCAGTTTATGCTGGTCTGTAAGATCCTGTT
>JBAJNP010006460.1:0-25502 GCA_036877545.1 Yasuhikotakia modesta | reverse complement strand
AACACAAAACTGTCATCGCTTCTGTAACGCTGGATCACTGGTGCAACGACACAAAACAGTTTGAAGGTTACAGTTTATATTGCATTTTATTTGCTCTGTTGTTGTTATTTACTACAATAACTGAGTAATGAGAGAAAGGTGTTTAATACAAACAAGTACATTTCCGTCACGATTGTATTACAGGTTTTGGGTTGAAACAAAAAAGCAACAGGCTTAGCAAACACTGAAATACTTTATACTGAAAGTTAACGCATCTTAGTTTCCTACAACGTACAAATGACGTTATATGGAAAACCACAAGCATAGTGCATCGTGCATCATTATCGTACGATAAATAACATTTTTAGAATAAACCAAAACAGATTTATAAATATAATGGAAAAATAGAAGATAATATAGTTTAAAATAGAAAAACTGAAAAATTAATGCAACAATATATAATCTTTTAATGCCATATTCAGAACATAATCTCCTGAGTTTTCTCAACGCATAGTTCATGACCTGCTTTTCTTCATTAACTCCTTCATTATAAAACAGAAGCAGGTCTGTCTTTTCTGCTATTGACTTAAATCATAACCATGATTGTAGCTTTTACACAAATGCAGCTCACTGCACAAAACAACACAGTTCATATTGAATACATCATTTATAATTACAATGTTTACATTTGCGTAGCTCAGAATTAGGTCACTGAACCAGAGATAATAGGCCTGAAGGCAGAAATTAGTTTCTAATTAGTTGTAAAATGAATTCTGAGTGAATTAATCACAACAACATCACACATAATGGCTATGGATACTCATGGAAGCTACCTGAACATTATATTTTGCCAACAGCAGACGTATTTGCATAATCCATGCCTCCCATCTTCAAAAACAGGTTCTGTTTGTGTTGACCAAGATCCTTGATGGCTTTGTTTTCATTTTAACTCATCTTAAGGAGTTCACCTGTGACATCTTGTTTCTCGTTCATCTGCGTTGCGTCAAGGGTCACCGGTGAATTCTGGTATATGCCGTTCTGATCGTCTCCTCCAAAGTTTTGGTAAAGCTGTGGACAAATATTACAGTAAACGTGCAGGACTTAAACTTTTGACTACCATCTACCAACAACGTCAAATCAATCTTTGACATGTTTCATATAAAAGTCACCTTCTGTTCCAAAGCAGCCAGTTCTTTTTCCATGAAAGCCACGAGTTTGGAGAAACAGGGACGATCCGCCGGATTCAGCGACCAGCACCGACACATGACACTGTATCTAAATGAAAGAAAACATCAAAATAAGTAACTGTTGAAATAATTCTCCAGCTTTTTTAAAGCTTCTTTACCTGCCTTAATATAGTATAAGTGCCGGATAAAATGTATCATAGAAATAAATGTGAACTAAATTTTGATAAACAGTAGATTATACTTACACAGACTCTGAGGCATAGTACGGCTGTTCCATGTGATATCCACTTTCAATCATTGTGTAAAATGTGTTGTTTACGGTTATACCAGGATAAGGAGTCACTCCTAATACAAATGAATACACAATGAGTACGGAAAACAGAAGCGTGTGTCTTCATAAGTTTAAAAAAATGTTCTTAGTTCAAAATGTATTTATTCACTTGCAGCACTATTACAGTACTAGTTATTCCATTTATTTCAGTTATTCAAATTGTGTGATTTGGAGATTATCTGTATTCTCTAGGCAGATAACTTAGTTTGGTTAACTAATTTAGTTTGATTGACTTAGATATCTGATTGAGATAGATATCTGTTAACTAACAATATTCTTGAAATGTTCAAAATATCAGTTTATAGATGTATTTAGATGTCAGTGCTATTGCTTGTGCTGCATTAAATATGAAAGAACAGAACAAGGAAGAGATACCTAAAGAAAAGATTTCCCACAGCAGAATGCCATACGCCCAGACATCACTCTGCATTGTGTAAACCCCTTTAAAAATACTCTCTGGAGCCATCCACTTCACTGGCAGTCGCACCTAGAAAGATGTCAGGTAAATGATTGTGATTCTAAACTCAGTCATATCAAAACACTCATTAATCACACATTAATGCACCAAAATACTTACATTTCCTTTCACAACATAGTTGGAGTCGTTATCAATGTCTCTCGCCAGGCCAAAGTCACCAATCTTCACCTGTCTGCCTTGTGTTACCAGAACGTTCCTGGCTGCCAGGTCTCTGTGGATACACTGTAAGAAAAGTATTCAGTGTGTTACATATTAAAATACACATGCAGAAATAATGCATTCTGTCCTCTTAAAATTGTTTATTTTTGCTGTAATAACTTCAGACTGTGCTGATAAAGTGTGTTGTGTTTGCAGTTAAGGCAGTTTCAGAGATAGCATGAGATTATGTTTAAGAATAAAGCTGCCTATTTTATATGTGTGTGTGTTATATATTACATGTTTAGATGACAGGAACTCCATGCCCTTTGCCACTTGAAAAGAAAAACTCAGTAGGTCATCATACGTGAGACTCTGAAGTTCCTCTTCTTGCAGTTTATCGTCACATTTGACCATTTCTGCACAGAGATAACGCAGATAAAACAAACATACAGACAGTCTGTAACAAAGCCTTCAACTTTAAAACAAACAGGCGATCAACAGGAAACCGTAACGCAAAAAGAGGTGCAAGTTTCCTCTAACCATGGCGTTTAACAAATAAAAACCTTTCTGAGATCCTCTTCGCTTTTTCATTTTTGTTTTGTGCAAATTGAAAAAAACTGAAGGGGATCTGAATACTTTCTTAATGCACTTTACATTTACACTGACTTTAAATTGATCATAGTGAAACTATTGTAGTTTAAAGCATTAGTGTTGCCATGTATTAAATGAGCTTTATGCTCTATTTTTACATAATACCCCTGCACTTCCTGTTTACCCTGTCAGGTTTATTTTGCATTAATGGCTTGTAGGTTAAACGGTCTGTATATTGAAACACATCAAGAACCTCTCAGGTTGTGTTTCATTTTTCCTTTCGTCACCTACCCTCAAAAGTAGCCACTGAACTGATGCTGGGACTGAGGAGGGTCTGCGTCTCCTGTTCTCCTGTGGTGTCCAGGGTGACGTGAAGACATGCGTTGCCGTTAGGCTCAATGAACTCACTGTTGGGGAACGTCATGATAAATGCATTTTTTTGTGTTTGCCTTCAGTCACGCTTCCCCTTAAGCACAATATATTCATTTCCCTCTGTTCCGCATGGGGTTTTGGTTTGAAAGGCCACCGGTGTAATTTCCACCTTCGTGGAGGATGATGCATACCTGGAGTTTCTCTTCTGCTGGAAGTTGTGGTAGAGGCTTCTAAATCTCTCCCTGTTGAAAGCATCCGTCAGGTACTTGTGAAAACGCTCTCGGTTGCTCTTCAGATAGTTCAGGAGGTCTCCGTTACAGCAGTATTGGAAGATCAGGTAAACGGGGCCTGTAAATTTCAGCACACGCCATCATTAGTTTTAAATTCATTCTAGAATTGAATCCAAAATCGAGTATTCAGCTGATCTGCGTGATAACACGAGACATGCGACACCGTGGGCAGAAGTCAGAAATGACTCAACAACAAGACTTCCCCAAACCCTACCTGAGCCTGTGCAAGCTCCAAGCAGGTTGACGATGTTTTCATGGTGTCCAATGTAAGACAACATTTTCAATTCAGACATCAGAGCTTCCTTCTCCAGCGACTGATGCTTGTCTGTTTGTCATATCACTCACATATTACAAAACATGAATGACGCTGGCATTCTGCAGATTTATGCTATTGGCATTACTTACCCTTTAACATCTTCACTGCTACCTGAAGAGACACTCCGGGTTTGCTGATCCCATATGCTGTTGCCTGAACAACCATCCCAAAAGCACCAGCTCCCAGCTGTTTTCCTACAGAAAAGGCACGAATAATTCTTTACATTAAAAATGTATTTACAGCACACCGGTGATGCTTTTATTCTTTTAAAGCTGTAATATGTTGAGCTAAGAGTTCCTGTAGCTCAACTGGTAGAGCAGTGGGTTAGCATCGCAAAGGTTGTGGGTTTGATCCCAGGGAACACAATTCCTGATTTTAAAAAATGTATACGTTAAATTCATTGTAAGTCACTTTGGATAAAAGTGCCTAATGTATGTAGCTTTTGCCTCTCCATCGCCATCTCTTTTCAACACATGAAACTGCAGGTTACTTTACATGCTTTTAAAAGTTTTGAACACTGATCTGTTGGGTGCTTGCTGAATAACTGAGCATTCTTATCCCATATAGTTCCTTTTGTGTTTGTTTTTTCATTCTTAACCCAAAAAGTTACAGATTGCAGCTTTTAAACGAGTTAAATTAAGGTTCTGCTTTACCCAGCTCCAAATTCTCTCTTGGAAACTCCCATCTCTGGTCATACTTAAAGTCTTTGAAGTCAATGTATATGTAGTCATTATCATTGGGTCCCACCATCTGAATCATCTGAATCTGGCATTGGTACACGGGCTTCTGTGAGGCATGAAAACAACAGAGCATTTGCTGCAGAAGTCTCAGTGTGATTGTCAGTGTATTAGTGCTGGTTTTACCTTAAGTTTGATAAACATGATTAGGGCAACGATGATAAGGAGGAGGATGGCGATGAGCGCAATGTAGATGATGTAATTAATGTAGGAATCTGTTGGGGATAGAGAAACTTTGAAAGAAACTGTACAGGACAAATAAAAGAACACCCTTATAAACATTAACATCACCACAGTTTATGCACCAAAACCATTAAACATTACAGTATTTAATCATAACCATAAATACTACAAAAATAGTGAAATTGTTGTTTATGTAAATATGAAACATGCACCAAAGTGCACCAAAAAAAACATGGTTACTACAATTTTACTGTAGTAAAACCATGATTTAATTTTTGTAAGGGGTGACATCTAAAACTAGGAACAAAAATACACTAAAATAATGTGACTTAATTTTAGTTTCAGCCATGTTTTAACTTACAACAGCTTTGCTTAATGCACTAGCATCAACACAGTTGTAAAATGTCTTTCACATTTTCATTTAGAGAATATTGTATTCCAGTGTAATATTAATTGTTAACAAGGTTTTGCAGTCATTTGTAGGTGTGGACTCACGTGTCTGCAGCAGTATTTGCTCACTGCAGTGAGTTCCCGCTATGTTGGTGATGCAGCATTTGATTAGTTGATTCTCCTTGTATAAATAGGGTCGAAAAAAGGCAATTTTCTTCTGACAGAACTGATCCGAATCCGGAAACTGAAATATGGGAACAGGAAACTCTTTCCAATCGGTGGAATCGAAACACCTGTAAAAATATCCAGAGGATGTAGCATCGATTCTAACCACAAAATGTTTCAGTAGTAAACTAGTTCATGCAAACTGATAGGTAATATAGTTGTTTGAAAATAATTAAATGCCATCCTTTAATTCAGAACATAAAGACATGCAGAGACGTATATAGAAAATACAGTCAACAGCAGCAAAATGTTGCTATGCAACAAAAAACAATCGGCAGGTCTTTGCAGTGATACAAATACTTGGTAAAGGAGCCTAAATTGTTGTTTATGGTGAATAAAGACTTACTTAAAATGTGATGGGCAGGTTTTCCAAGACAAAGCTGTGGGTGTGGAGCTTTGAGTCTCGCAAGTGACGTGGCTTAAATTTGTGCTTATATTGATTTTAGGGATGTCTGCAAAGCAATGCATTACATTTTTTAAACAAATGTATTTTTAAGTTACATCTACAACCGATTGTCACTCACCTGAAATACAGACAGACAAATTCCTCACAACACTATATTTTCGAGTCTCTAATTTAATTTGAGACTGGCCTGGTTCGGGGTTGCAAAGCTCAAAAGTACTAGAAGGAGAACAAACATTATGAACAAACACAGCAAAGCACTTTTTAATTTGCAGTTCAAATTGATGACAAGGGGGAAATACCTGTTATAATCATTATGAACAGTCTCTTTACACTTTATTTTGGTTTCATTGGGTGTAGACCAGTGACACTGAGCTTTAGGGTGGGAAAAAACCATAGCCTGGAAGCAGAAGCTGTCCTTTTTTTGCGCCATTATGCTGTTGTTCTCATTCATTTGCAATATTTCGATTTTGTCAGTTTCTGTCAAGTAAGAATTACCATCAAAAATATCACTTATAAATATTTCACAATAGCATTTTTACCAGCATATAGTATCATTGTATATAATTTGTTAAACAAATGTTACAAGCCATCCACTGTCTTCCCAGGTAATAATTTTAGATGTAAAAATATTTTCATAACTTTTTCATTAAGTTACAAGAATGTTATTTTGAATGTTCTGGGAATGTCCAGTGTTTTAGACATTGTGTTAATGTTATTGTTTGGTTATAAAAAGCATTATTCAAAACTTGTAAAAAATTTTTTTTACAATTTCTAAAACATTCCACTAACAACTTAAAATGTTTAATTTTGCAAGATATGTAGTGTTTAAAAGTTCCACTACTGTTACCGCAAAAACGTTTTGATAACTTTGAAAGAACTTTACAGAATGCTAGCCAACGTTCTGAGAACGTTCCCAGTTAGCTAAGTTATCCATTACATGAATAAATGCAGCGGTTTTACTTACCAAAGACCTCGACATGGACGGTCACATTGTGGTTGTAGTTAGATTTGCAAGTATACTCTCCGCTGTGGGTCCTGTTAACAGATTCAATAGACAGGTACTCCATCCAGTTACTAAAATATACTGAAGAGACTCCACTGACCTAAATCGAAGGCAGGAAAAAAGAAAAACTTCAGAGTAGTGAAACCATAGCTGAATATTACTTCTTGGGTGTCGTCCACCATCTTACTGCTTTATTCTTGAAGTGCCATTTCAGGTTAGGCCGTCGTAACTCTGTATAAAATTTGCATTGAAGTATCAGAGACTGACCAGATGTGAGAAAAATCTGATGCCTCTCCGCCCTCCTGTTTAGGTCTGAAAAAGAACCAACACAACTCTCAGGCTTACATACAGAGGCATCTGCATGTCTAATAAAGGCGATTTATTAGACATTATAATAACTTGTAATTATTTTTAATTTACCGCGTTTTTAAGATTTCTTTCATTCCTTGATGTAAAAACTAATAATACGTACCATAACTATAAGTCTTAGAACATTCTTCACCCAGTGAATTTTTGGCACAGCACCCCACATTTAAATCGCTGTTGCCATCCACTCGGCTCTCTGCTGTATGCCTCTCATTTGCATTTTCCTCTACTTTATTTTTTCTAAAAAAAAATAAAACAATTAGAACACAAATTTAACTAAATTAAATTCTCTTGCTGTCGCAAACATGAGAACATATAATGAAAAATGACTGAAAATTACTACTAATTGTAAACAGCAATCCTTCAGCCGCAGTATTAACATGCTACAACTTTATATTACCCAGAATTTTTCCACTGGATGACTGGTTTAGGGTTCCCCTTCGAAATGCAAACCAATTGAGCTGTCAGCTGATGATGCTTCTTTGTAACAACTCTGAGAACTGGCACAGATGGCCTGCCTAGAAATAATAAAAAAAACACATAAAATAAAAACAATTTAAAAAAAAAACAATGGGTTAGGTCATTTATAGATGCTTCACAATTATTTACTATATTACTATATACATTATTATTAACTATATTACTATATATATTATTATTTACTATATTGTTTTTTGCTCTTTAACTGTAGGTACTTGTTTTAATTGATACGCATTTGTCCCCTTTCATAGGACTGAGTTACTTACTTTGTGCCGAAGTTACTGTAATGCTGTAATTGCCACAGATTACAGAGTATAATCCGTTTTCATCTCTCACAAAGTGATGCAATGGCTGCATGGTGGAATTTATCCTGTAGCAGATGTTTAGCAGAGATTATCATCAGTTTTGAGGGATCAACTTTGTTACCAGTGTCTGATTACAGAAATACACCACTAGAATATCAAGTGTATATATCAAAAATAATATCAATAACATATTAAAACACACACACACACACACACACACACACACACACACCTTTGGTAGCAGATGCATTTAAACCCCTCTGAGCCGTTTTGTTGACATGCTGTATAAACTTCAACTGTTTGTCCCGCCATGACACCCAGTTTAATTGGGTCAGGGCCGATTATGTCGGTCTCTTCCAGTGTGCATTTTATAATCTGAAACACATGTTGGTAACATATTGTGGCCATAACTTCAATTTCTGTAAAGACGCCACGTTCTGCTTTTATTTTAATATGTCTTTGCTTTTTAAGCGATCCGTTTTTGTACACTGTTAAAAATAAAGGTGATACAAAGCGTTCCCAGCAATGATGCCATTGAAAAACCACTGTAGTTTCCGCGAAGGAGCTTTCAGGGTCTTAAAATAACTTTTTCTTTCTGACATTTACAGCAAACAAAAACAACATAAAGAGCCTCTTAATAGTAAGAGGGTAGATGCAACAAAAACAATTAAAGAGAAATGATTTATCTCTCATACAAAATGCACTGAAGATTTTAAAATTAAACAAATTTTGTACCAACAAATTTGAAACAAGTGCAAATGTTAGATGTACTTTTAATATCAATATTCTGTCTTTAGGGATGTCTGACCTCAAAGTCCTGGTGCGCATAAATGAAACTATAATATCTATGAAACTATAATATCTAATGGAAGGATAAAAAACTGAAAAGCTGTTGAGATGTAAGATGTTGAGATGTTGAGTTTTACCGATCCATCAGTAACACCAGTAACACCAGTAACACAGCGGGGATGCGTCTCCGCGGAGCCGTTGTTTCTCCCCGTACTGCTGCTTGTGACATACTGCAGCATTGACAAAACTTAGGTGCGAGACAAAAACACGTTATTTAGCGATTAAAATGTGCCAAACGTCAACTAAAATGCAATGCAACAGAGAAAAGTTAAACCAGTGGAATAAATACAAGCAAAAAAGCAGGTAAATGCAATAAAACTGGTTCCTATTTTTGCATCATTTTATTATATTGCATAGTTTATTCAGTGAATAGCATTGGTGAATGAAGAACAGTGACTGTTTTTTCGACTTACCCACCAGAAGACTTTGTGTTAAATGCATTGCTTAAATGCATAACAGTGTCTCCCCGAGTGTCTGATCATGAATAGGATGGACGGTGCATAGAAGCGCAAAGACTTTCAGTTCAGCGTATGACACAACGCAGCACTTCTTAATAAGGCGACAAGACAGCAGAATGACATCACATACGATCCTTAAATGACTTCTGTAAAAGATATCACAAGTTATTGGCATCTCTCCATGAACAATTGGCATTTATGTTTTGGCAATTATTTTTATTGAGAAAATTGATGCATTTAATGCCTTATTGTAGCTCACTGGTAGATCATTGCGTTTTTGTAATGTAACAAAATGTATACATTGAGCACACTATAAGTTGCTTTGGATAAAAGCATCTAGTAAATATTTGTCTTTTAAACAAACTGGTATACTTTATGTATTATATTTGTTTATCTAGTCTGTTACAATGGTGCTTGTTTGCTCTAATAATAATAATGCTGAACTAACTACCATTGGTGTATTTGATCTCCAGCACACGTTGTTAGGATATAATGTTAAGTTTAACTTAAGCAAAGCCACACTCGCCGTGCTTATACTGCAGAGGTACAGTCATGCATAACGTGCATGATTTGCACAAAAATGTCAACGCATATTGTTTGTATTACTTATGTTTGTAAGAAGTCCTATCGGTTCTGAATTGTATTGCACCAGAGCATGAGTCGTACCCAGCATGCACGGCAGCGCTGTTAGCGCTTAGCCGAACAAGTGTAGACCGAATACAACAACAACAGTACGAGCAGTAGGCCAGCAATGGACCCCGATAACGAGTATCAATGCATGGCAACAAATGTGCGGATCTTGCTGACTAGTGATCTGGTTCGACGAGGACGCTGATTTTTTTCGCAAGACGTAAACCGAAGCGATCATTTCTGTGTTTTAGTATTTTAAGAAAGTACAGCTGCCGAGTCTCTATGTGCTTCCGGCGGGAGCAGCGGTGCCATGAATAGTGGACTCCCAGCCTCAGCTGCTCCGCTCGGGGGTATCGGTATACCCGGTGTGAAGGTAAAATTCTGCCGTTATTATGCGAAAGACAAAACTTGTTTTTACGGAGATGAGTGCCAGTTTTTGCACGAGGACCCGTCCATGGCGGGGCTTTCCCTGCACGGCGGCGGTGCTGTTACTGGAGGAGGAGGCAGCCCGGTGTCTTTATCTCTGCCCGGAGGAGCAGTGACGGCGGCGGGTTACGCGCTTGCAGGCAGCGCGGGTAGCGGAGCTCCGGGGAGCGTTTCGAAAAAAGGCGATTCTTTGGGTCACGCGGGAACGCCTTTAGAGGGACAGCTGTTGTCCAGTAAGTTTGGCCTGGTGCATCCACTTGCCCCTTGTTTTTAATTTGTGGGCCCACACGGTGGCTTTGTGTAAATCGAGGCCGTGGATGCAGCGCGGCCTATCTAGTCTCCATCAAAACAACAAAGCGAAATGTCACACCAACACTTTACAATCAAAGGCGAGACCCCATAATAATGAAGGGGAGCATGTTTATATAAACGCCGTGCGTGGCTTTAGATATACCCCACAAATGCATGCATCGAGCAGCTTTTATTTTAGCATCGGAAGGAAGCTGTCATTGTTCAAACACATTTGTCATTATCACTATAAACATAATATGTGACATGTTGGCGTTGTTTGGATGGTCTGAGCGTATTTGCAACACGAGTTGCGTAAATACAACATTGTTGCAGACAGCGGAACTGTATACAAGCCACGTTGTTGCACAAAGCGACCAAGGCAATGTTTTGATGTTTATTAAAAGCACAATCTCGTATTTAAAAAGAAAACGTCCGGTGCTTTACATCCAACAAACGCTTTAAAATGATCCGTTTTGCGAAATCAGTAAAATGTGTTTAGCGCGTCGACTGACAAACTGGTGACGTCTTTCGCAAGCGGCGTTCTGATTGGTCGTTGAGTTATCACTCGGTCTCCAGTATATAAACTGTTATATACTTTAAACGGCGCAGAGTAGTTTTGTAAAACTTTTAAAATGTGTTAAAACAGCCATTTGTTGCATTGCTGAAATAACCTTTGGCATAAACACATGCACATAAATGATACTGCGTAACTCAAGAGGACTGCATTTGTTTTTAATTTCCTGCAGTTCCAGGGATGGAGGGAGGCGCTTTAAATGATGCCAATCTGACCAACTCATATTTTAGCAGCACCTTTATTGGTGTCAATGGGTTTGGAGGCCCGGCAGAGTCCAAGTATTCAATGATGCAGGTAAACATTGCATTTCTGTGTATTCTGTGCAATGAAAACCAGTAGATGATATAATTGGGCTTGTAAAACTGAGCTGATTTCTTGTGTTTTAGAGGATAACCAATAGTAGCAGTTCTCCAAGTTTACTGAACGATGGTGCCAAGACCTTTAGCCACAGCACTCACGGTGAGATAACCATTGCTTGAAATGTTGTTAGCAAGCTTTAAATGACTTTTTTAAGCATCTCTTAATTGTCACTTTTTAGATCCAGTTAATTCCCCGACGTCTTCTCTGTTCAGTGATTTTGGTGCTCTGAGTATATCCCAAAGGAGAAAGGTGAGCGTCTATTCTAATACTAACAGATGCTTTGCTTATCAGTAATGTGCTCTTGTTGTTAATCTGTGACAAAATTTTGTTTGTGGGTAAAAGGTTCACCTGTATTTCTGAAGAGGAGCTGAAAACTTGTCCTCCTGGATAAATGTGCGCTTAGGAAAACTAGCCACTGTTTTGCTACAGTAGTCACTGTAGTTTTAAAACGAACTACAGGAACCACAGAATTTCATTACAGTAGCCCTATTTTATAACCATGATATTTGTAGATAAACTGTCTTAAAAAAAGCTAATCAATTTGCAAACAAAACATGGTTACTGTAATGGTACCATAATTATTTTACACAGGGGAATGCCAGTGTGTCAGGTTTGTGAAGACACTAGAATAAAGCATTATGGTTTTATTTTGTGTGTGTGGGTTGTTTTGCAGGCCCCTAACCCTGCAGCCAGTGAGTTTGTCCCTAAAGGAACCCCACGTATGGCCTCCATGTCTCAGACAACTGTACCAGCGTTCTCCTCCCCCATGTTCCCTCATCCTGTCATGAGCAGTTCTACTGCGGCGGCGCTCGCACCTGGTCAGTGACTCAACACAAACAGACAAGTATCACCTGTTAACCAGTTTCTGTTTGGTGTAACTTCTGTTTGGTCACTCTGAGAGTGATCTTGCAGTTGTAGTTGTGGTCTCCTAATTTAATTGTAAACTTACCTGGTCCAAATTGTGAGCTTCAGTTGGGCTATAACATTCTTAAATTTTGGACAGGTATGTCACTGTCTGCTGGGTCGTCCCCTCTGCACTCTCCGAAAATCACCCCTCACACTTCCCCGACCCCACGACGACGCAGCCACACGCCCAACCCAAACCCGGCCAATTACATGGTGCCCACCACTGCGTCTGACCCGGCGGGTGGAGCTCACGTAATTCAGAAGGAGACTGTGGGCGGGACCACCTACTTCTATACTGATAACACCCCCGCTCCTTTAGCTGGAATGGTATGACCCGTAAAATTGTGGTTTGCTTGGATCTGTTGACGCTTTTACCTGATTAAAATGTACCTGTTGTGCTACTCGTCGTATTTTCAGGTGTTCCCAACGTATCACATGTACCCGCAAACAGCGCCTCACGTGGCGTACATGCAGCCGAAAGCCAACGCACCATCCTTCTTTATGTCTGATGAGCTGCGACAGGTAATGCCACGTTTTGTTTTAGAAATTGTTTTTTTTATTAAGGCCTTAAACCTGTAACTTGTAACGTTGAAAAAATCATATGTTTATCCAAGTTTTAATCATCAACAATCAGTTACTGAGCAAGTATATAATCTTAATTCACAATGGTAAGTTTGTAATAATAATAATAACATTTTATAGTTGCTTTTTTATTAATTTTGTGCAAAAATAAACCCAAAGAAAATCTGGCTGCTAAAGCGCATGTTTGGGATCAGAATGTTGGTGTATTTGTAGCTTATTCTCTTGTTTAGAATTGAAACCTCCTTCATATTAAGAAATTAACTCCGATAGCAACATGCAATTTCATGTTTTGAACAGAGATGGCAGTAGAGAGGTTACAGATAATACAGACAAAGTTACAGGTTGCAGCTTTAATAGTATTATTTATTATTTGTTAACCTGTATATTGTGTCTTTTATTGCAGGAGCTGATTAACAGGCATTTGATAACAATGGCACAGATTGATCAGTCTGAGAATCCTGGTAAGGATGTGGTTTGTTTTATATCAACGGTATTCTTGTTGTTTTAATGTCTTAACTGTTTAGTTATAATGTCTGTTTTGTGGTTTCTGGGTTCACCTGCTGTCTGAGAAACCCACATCCTGTCTGTCTGTCCTTTTGTTTTGTCTTTTGTGTTCGTAGGTGACATGAAAATCCACCTGTTTGTTACACACGCATTTCCATCATCATCATATTTCTTTGCGGTTCTGTTTGTATATTTATGGAGTCATTAGAACGTGAGTGTGAGAAACGAGGTTGATTGAGGTTGACTGTTGCCTGCCACCCTACAGGAGTGCCGTCTGAGGTAGACAGTTACCACAGCCTCTTTCCCCTGGAACCTCCCCCACCCAACCGTCTTCAGAAAACCAGCAATTTCAGTTACATCACTTCTTGTTACAAGGCTGTCAACAGCAAAGATGACCTGCCCTACTGCCTCAGGAGGATACATGGTGAAGCATTAAGTATTTGTCACTAATATGGAAGCCAGTTCATGTTTTCTTCAGTGTTCAGCCAGTTCAGTGTTTTAAATGGAATCATATTTTTGCTTTAACAAAAAATCCAAGCAGGTTTGGTGACTTTGTTTTGGTAGTCTTTTAAATAATGCTAAAAATAAAATGACTAAATATTCCTAGAAAACAGTAAGCCTATGTCAGTTTTCCAGGATTGTTTAAATGATTATGTAAAAGAAAGAGTAAGAAATAGAGCAAGAAAATAAGAAAGGAGTTTTAAGAACCACAATATTGTGGTGGTCACTTGTAAAGTATCTTATTCTAATACTAACAAAGTGTAACTCATTTTGTTTGTGTGTGTACGCATGCACAGGCTTCAGGCTGGTGAACACCAAGTGTATGATGCTGGTGGACATGTGGAAGAAGATTCAACACTCCAATACTGTGACCCTCAGAGAGGTTTTCACCACCAAAGCATTTGGAGATCACTGTATGTGTGTGTGTGCCCAAACTGTTATAAGCAACACTGCTTTGATGCATTTGAATTTGTCTGCATGTTTAATTGCATTTTTCCTCCGCAGCGCTTGTATTCTCCTATGACTTCCATGCGGGGGCCGAAACCATGTTTAGCAGACACTTCAATGATCCTGCTGCAGATTCATACTTCACAAAGAGAAAGTGGGGTGAGTCCACAATGGTCGCATGCTTGTGTGAAAGGATGCAGGCGTCAGATGCGAAGCGTGCGTCTGTGTCAGTGCGGCAGTTGAGTCTTTGTGAGTGTAAAGCGAGGAAAAAGGAAGGAGTGGTTGAAACCGATCCCACCTCAGGTGGGCTCAGTACCTACAAGCTCAAGAATTATAGAGGAAGCAAAACCGAGCGGGGTGCCGTTCAGCTATAAACAGCTGCAGAACATGCGACTGCCTAACCACAATGCAGGCCCAACCATACAGTGCTTTGTTTGTTATTCAGAGCGTTAGAAACAAGACGAAACAAAAAACTTGCCAATGCAGCAATCGTGTTAGCGTCTTAAATTTTTGAGAAAGGCTTCTGAAATCAGTCACCCAAATAAACAATTTGCAAATATTTGCCAAATATTCAGTGTGTTGAAGTCTTGGCTGTGTAAATAGGAGAAAAACAAAGTGGATCAGACCGGTCACCAAAACACCATAACACTCTCGTAGCCCATCAGAAAGAAGGGAAAAAGAAAACAAACATGCTTTAAAAAATGCTATTAATTATCTCCCCTCATATTTTTTAGGTATTTACAGTTAAAGAAAGAACAATTTGCAGTAATGCTTATGTAGAATTGTTTATTAAAATATGGATTTATTTAGATATGTAGCCTGGATGTTCTTTGGTCTAATACTGCATGTTTTAAGAAAAGACCCTCAGTATTGTGTTTCATCAGGGCAACACGAACTCCCTCCTCTGCGGCAGCATGCGGGTCTGTTACCAGAATCACTGATCTGGGCCTACATCGTCCAGCTGAGCTCAGCACTGCGTACCATCCACACCGCAGGGCTGGCCTGCCGGGTCATGGACCCCTGCAAGATCCTCATCACTGGAAAGACACGGTATAGTCACACACACACACACCTGACTTGCAACAACACTCGTGAGCTTCAGTGCTGATAAATGGCTGGTAAATAATTAACTGAACCTGAAACCTAGTTAGTAGTCCAGTAAAAATATTTTTCCTGATGCTTGCAGATAACCAAAACATTTGCAGTAAGAGTTTAAACTCAAACCACAGATGGGTCCTTGTTCTGTGAGGCCCCCAAAAGGCTCCTTGTTCTGTTTATGAGCCTTTAATAGTGAATAGAGAAGTCCAGTTTTAGAGTTTCTCTCTTCCTGTAATTCAAACACAACCTGTTTATCTCATACTTCAAGCAACATTTTAACAAACGAATTCACACGCAAATGCAGACACTGCTAATTGTCAGCTATTTTTCCATAGGTTACGAGTCAACTGTGTAGGGATGTTTGATGTCTTAACATTTGACAATACTCAGGCCAACCATCTGGCGCTTATGCCCCAGTACCAGGTACTAAATATCACCTGTACACCCACAGTGTGTTGCCACCATCACACAACCTGTTATTCCTTCACTATATGTTGGCAAGGCAAGTTTATTCATGTAGCATGTTTTCATATGCAGTAATTTCACACAGAAAATGGGAAGCAACAGGGATACATAATGAATAAAAGATTAAGTTTATAGAACTGGGATTTTTGTTGCAAACAGTTTCGAGTTTCGAGCTGTATAATCTAAGCTGTGCTGAATAGTACCATGTTATTGCCAGGCTTGAAAGTAGCTAAATATTTCTAATGTTTCACATTGGCTAAATATAGGCACTTTTCTGTACTTGTGTACATGTTAACACAGAATACCTGAAACCTGCCTGGTTTGTAATAGATCAGAAAGACTATAATTTAGGCGTAAACCCCATTGTAACTTACAGCTTACGTTGCGCTCAACTTGTGATGTAATTATTTGTACAGTAAGGTTGCCAGATTGGTAAAGTGTTTTAAGGTGTGGTGAAGATAATTATTATTGTATGTGTAGGGTGGTCAATTTTAGTCTAAACTCTGTTTTTCCGTGTGTCTGATCCTCTTCAGCAAGCGGATCTGATCTCACTGGGGAAGGTGGTTCTGGCCCTCGCCTGTAACTCTCTAGCCGGCATTCAGAGAGAGAATCTGCAGAAAGCCATGGAGCTGGTGTCCATCAACTACTCGTCTGACCTCAAGAACCTCATTCTGTGGGCTGCAATCTCTCTCTCTCACTCTCTCACACACTCACGTTTTCAAAACCCACATGCGTTTAGCATTGTAATACAGTGACAGTTGACCACCGTGGCAGTTTGTGGTTTCGTGAACATCATATATTAACCAAAGCTGGTTAACACGTGCTTATGTTTGCAACTATTTGTGGGTCCACGCAGGTACCTGCTCTCAGAACAAAGCCGCCTGCGCAGCGTCAACGATATAATGCCCATGATCGGGGCCCGATTTTACACTCAGCTGGATGCCTCGCAGATGAGGAACGATGTCATTGAGGAAGACTTGGCCAAGGTACTGAGGTTTATATTTTAGTGTTTGTTACAGATTGCTGTTTTGGCATTCTAACCACTTCATATTGATACAAAAGTTGTGGGTTTGATTCCGAAGAAACATACTGATCAAATGCAAAGCTTGAATGCACTGTAAGATACTTAGGTAAGAGTCTCTCAAATACATAAATGTTGCTTTAGTCATATTTATTTTAAACTAGATTTGGCAGATTGTCATTATTAAATATCATTGTCATTGTTAGAAAAAATGACAAATATGCTACACTAGCCACTTAACTAACTACACTAGCCACTTGACTAACTACACTGTCAATAATGAAGACAGGGTGTGTGATTTTTGTATTCAGTGAATTGAAGTCAGCAGGAAGCAAGGGCGAAGGTGTAATCACACAAAATATTTAGGGCTGTTTCAGTCATTGCCCTTTTTAACCACATAAAGAGTGATGTGTAAAATCACTCATGCACCCTATTATAGAAACAAATATAGAAACACTTAAAAACATGGACAAACAAATGCTAATCTGTGGTAAAGAGTTTAAAGTAAAATCCTGAGTTATGAAACTCAAAAACACATTTAGCTGATTAGCTTAGCATGTTACACTGACTGAATATGATAAATTAATATTTGATTGGCCATTTTGCTTTTCTGTTGTTGTTCTGTTGTTGCTTTTCTGATTTAACTGTTGACTATATTTAACATATTATTTAGCCTTTGTAGTGCATTTTGTGGAGGTGTCTGTTGAAATACATTGTTTGTTTGTTTGTTTGTTTGTTTCAAGGAGCATGGTGTGCAATTTTTTTTTCTCAGCACAGTAACACTTTCTAATAAGAGTCAGTAGAACTCAAGCACTTATCTTGCAGGTGTGTAAATTAACTGTGTTGTTGCAGTTTAGGTCCCTTTTCATTGTTATTTATTTAAAACTAAATACATTTCATTAAAATAGAAAGGGTTAATTTCAGCGACTGTTTCAATTGCGTCCTTCCGTTTCAAGATTTCCTCCCAGGCATGTAAACAGTAACAATGTTGCTAGCTGGTTGCCATAGAGGGATACAAAGGTTGCAAATGAAAAGGTCATAGCTGTAAATAAACATGGCTGTTGACCAGTCAGCAACTGGATCTGTTCCTTTTTGTGACATTTTTGCAGGAATTTGAACATTTAAAGTTTCTTTTTGAACCACCTTGTAATGACCACATATCCTAAAATCTTAATAAATGCATTTGAAAACATACAATAGAATAATTGGATCTCATGCTGTAACAGGAGGTACAAAATGGGCGATTGTTTCGCCTACTGGCCAAATTGGGGACCATCAATGAGAGACCAGAGTAAGTTTTTTTGTTTATTGCACTTAAAACATTGAACTGTTCAATGTGACCCACCTCAGCCGACCTCAGAAACCCACTGACTTCCTCATTGGTTTCATCTAAATTCTTGTAGGTTCCAGAAGGATCCGACATGGTCTGAGACTGGTGATCGTTACCTGCTAAAGCTCTTCAGAGATCACCTGTTCCACCAGGTGACTGAGACGGGCACGCCGTGGATAGACCTCAGCCACATCGTGTCCTGTCTCAACAAGGTGAGCTGGTTTGCTTATGATTGAGATGATGAGAGATGCAAAATACATTAGAAATCTCATATGCATGGAATGTAAATAAATGTATAGGGTTCTGTAATTTGACCTATGTTGAAAGTGATATTGGTACATACTAGGAGTCTCAACATAAGCAAGTCAAAATGGACTCTTCTTATGTTCTTCTAGTTTTGTCTACTTGCAAGTTGGTTTCTTGAGTCTCATTTGTGGTTTTCCGTTTCAGCTGGATGCTGGAGTACCGGAGAAGATCAGCCTGGTGTCGCGGGATGAGAAGAGTGTCCTTGTAGTGACCTACTCAGACCTGAAACGGTGTTTTGAAAGTACCTTTCAGGAACTGCTGGCCTCCGCTAATGGTCCACTGTAGGGCCCACCTGCCCCTGTAGGACTGGCCTGGAACTGCCTGAAAAAAAGAGCACATTGCACTACAGCCTGGAATTATAGGTGCCCAATGATGATCTCATGACCAGGGCGGAGCCAGCAGGTAGCTCACCTCCAGTCAGATACACTGTCCTGTCCAGAAAGTTTTTTTCTAAAGCTTATTTTTTTAGTTTTCACAAACAGCGCAGCTACAGAATTATGAACTGAACTGAAAGCTGTGATAGAATTTTTTTTAGACTTGGGAACAATGTCAAAATTAAGAGACTTCCTGCTTTTAATTTACATTTTTGGAGACTGCACTAAAAATTTTAAGTTCCTTTTTAAGTGATTGTTTGTAGGTGTCCCACAGGGTGTAATAAGGACTGTGACCACACACAGAGAAGGAAGAAGTTAACTAGAAAAACTAAAGAAAAATTAAACATTGTTTTCTACATCTCTCACCCCTATAAATGAGGTACTGCAGGTTGGGACAGACCGCTGGTCGTGGGTGGGAGTTCTTCATTTAAATCTGTTTTTGTCCGATGGAACATACCATTTGTTAATGAAGGTGTGGGTAAATGAATGAGACTGACCACTTATGAATGTGTGGCATGAGTTGTATTGCGCTCTTCCCCTATTTGTTGTAATGACTTTGAAAGTCGGCCACCTTGGAAGCGGTTCGGGGTGGGGACACTATTGGTTGTGCGTTGGTAGGATGTTTTGGGCAAATTGTACCATTCGCAAGCACTGACAAAGGGGTGCTTTGTCCTCTTGCTATGTAAAATTGTTCTCTTTGAGTTTTGCAACATCCTTATTAATTTTCTGGATGCTTTTGAAATGTGATGCAAAATTGGAATTTGAAAGGAGGAATTTTTGTTCTTTTTAGTCAGGGTCTCGTGATAGGAACCAAAAAACTGGACCCCACTAGCAAGGGAAACCAGTTATGTCTCATTGTGGAATGTCCAAAGTTCCTGTCCAGTCTGTTTGTCATACTTTTTTCCTGCCACCTTTTTATTCATTCTGTTTCAGAAGTTGGTCTACAAGCCCCTTTCTTGGTCTCTATGATAGTATTGATTTGGATGTAGTGAATCTCAGTGGAGATGTTTATTTCCTTACCAAGCTGTTGTACAGAGGTGCATTATGGGATATTTGAAATCTCACCCTAGTAGTGTAACCTGAGCAATCTGAGTAGGATTGAAGGGGGTTTGAGTTTGTATTTTGGTTCTTTTGTACAATTATTTGACGTTATGTGACGACACCTCCAAAGCAGCTACAACTCAATGTGTGACCTGAAAACGGTTTTGTATTTGCTCAGGTCGATCCCTGACAGGAATAAGCCAATGACCGAATGTGTCTGATTGGGTGACTTGCCCAATCAGTGAGTCAGGCTCCCATGGAGTGGGCGGGGCATGTAGCTCATGTTTGGGTGTGACACACTGGGCAGCAAGGGTACAGGAGATAGCAGTCAGAGCTGCAGTGAGGATGCTGTGAGTAAATGTACTATTGATTGTCTTTTTCTGTCTTTTTAGTGAACTTTAAGTCAGTAAACAACTTGGTGAACCCGGTGCCAAGCCCTTACCCCCTCGAAATGACAGTGCACATAAACACACCACCAAAATTTACATTCAAAACTCTCACAGGTAAATCTTATATCATGATCTTTGTTTCAGAATAGTGCACTCCAGTCACACACACACACACAGAAATTTCCTCCACCATCCAAGTAAATTTTATGCCCTTGTGTTTATTGTCACATTTTTGGCAATATTTGTGTGTACAGCAGTATTTTAATAAAGAGTAATAAAAGATAATGTGTTTTTGTCATTCTTTGAATGTTGTGCACCTTGCATTCCATGTTTGGCTAATGCTGATATTTGCAGCAGAAAAAAAAAGAGCCATGTTTGCAAATCAAAGCGTACTAAAGTTTCAACATAGTTAATGCAAAAGTTTTGCCTCAAAATGACCAGTGTTGAAAAAGCAGTAATGTGAATCGCAACGAAAAAAGCTTTGAACACCACAAAAAATGATGTCAGGGTTTTTTGGGAACAGTATATGTGGGCATATTAGATTATTAGATATATTTGTTGACAATTATGCAGTGTAATGGCAAAGGTTTATAAATACGTTTTACAAGAACCAATGCTGCCTATGGTACAAATAGTTTCTTTTAATGTTCAGTAGTTCACGATTTTAATGCCATATATATTACCAAACAATTTCTTTTACCTTCTCAGTTGTTAAAACTGCATTTCAGGAAGTACTGAAAAATAAATTGTGGCATGTTTTTTTTTTAACATTATACATTTAACATGCCTCATGTACAATGTTTTAGCGTTGCCATTCCAAAAGTAATTTGGAAACAAACTTCCAAACAGTCCAAGCGTGTATTAAATGAAACCTGTATTTTTTTAGCATTTAAATACTAATATACTATATTTTCAGAGGTTACTATTAAGGTACTGAATGTAAATAAATAGTCTACAGCAACATTTTCCAGCATATGGCTTATGCAGCACAAAAACTGTGATGCTCTACAATTAAACATTTGGTACCTACAAGCAGTGATGGTAATAAATGCATTTCATTAGTTTATGAATAAACACCAGCTTTTCTGTGATAAGACAAAACAAAGTAAAAAAAGAGGTATGGTTTGTGCTTCAAAAGGGATATATAGCTATGATATTTAAAAAATATATTGAGATGAATCAACAGTCAGGACTCACGTTTAAAATGTAAATAAAACCTGATAGTTCACATGCTTCATGTTTAAAAATACTGGTGACACCATGCAAAACAGGAACAAAATGCAAAACGGTTCTAATAAGCAGCAATTTTTACACAGATGTTAGATGGTGTTAATAGACAGCGATGAAAATGTGCTAGAAACAAGGGTAAAGGACAGCAGCTTCATAATCGGGCGGTGGAGAGCAGCGTCTCTCTGTGAAACAGTCATGAGTCGATACGTCGGGAAGTTTCCCTTCACGATGACAGGGAACGCTGTTCACACAAGACAGCATTTTGGCCGGCAGCGTTATGCACTGATTTGGACCTTTGGAGAAAAACCTGTAACAAATGATCGTGCTGTTATTTTGCGTATCTGTCCAGATGCTGTCTGAAAAAACAAAGTTCACATAGTTCACAAAGTTCACAAAGTTCACATAGCACATAGTTTTTCACGCCACGTACTTGGTGATGTTTTTGGCTTTAAACCTGTCCACCCATTTCACCTGAATTAACTCTTCAGATGGTAGAACCATTCCGCTGTCTGATTGGTTGTCCTAAAATTGAACAAAAAGTAAATAAAGTCATAACTTTATGCAAGTTTACCGTCATTTTCAGAAATGACAAAATTTTAATAACCTACATCAGGGATTTCTTTGTGTAGATCTTCCTCAAAAGTGCTCATGGCTTTGATATTTCCTGAGTTGATGTAGCTGAAATATACAAGAAAATAATTTTTAATATTTGTCAGTTCTAGGAGTGAATATGTTTATTCCTATCTTTTATACATTCACAGCACGAAATGAGATATTATGAGATGTTAAGTGATAAATTTAAGACACGTACCTTATAGTCCCAAGTGTTTTCTGGCTTGTGTCTTTGGAGTTAGGCTGCTCTGTGTTACATTCTCCATAAATAAAAGTGTTTAGTGGAATATAGTCCTTTCCATCCTGCAAAAATACAAATAAATATAAATACATATAAAATGAATAAATGAATGTGTAAATCTATATGCAGATTACAGCTTTCAATTCAAATTTTACATTGCATACTGTACATCATTATACAGATACTGCATGTGGCGAAATGCTTTTTACGACTGTCCAACATGTACACTTTACATTTTTAAAAAATTAGGATAAATTAAAATAAAAAAGGATAAGATATAAAAGTTAAATTTAGTTAAATACTAGTTAAAAGGTAAACACTATAGAAAATTAAAGCATAGAACTATAGTATTAAATGTAAAAATACTAGAAAATATATACATATGTATATATATATATGTGTATATACATATATATGTGTATATATATACATACAAATATACATAAATGGCAGTGTACACATGTGAATGGGCAATGGGAAAATATATGAATGTGTTTGTATAAACACAAAGGTTGTGTATTACATGTGTATCATATACTTGTGTGTGTTTGTGTACCTGTTGGACGCAGGCCTGCAGAAGGTCTCCAAGTATCTCCACCAGCGTCGTGAATGAAGGTCTGTCCTCTGGGCTTTTTTCCCAGCATGCCAACATGATGCTGTAACTGTCACACAAATCCCACAGTGCCATTATTATTATTATTATGTTTTCCATGGTGAATTTAAACCTGCAATCCATAACTTTTGTCTTTCTGTCGCCTCTGTCTGAATCATAAAATTGCACAGTTGTGGAGTCTCTTTTTAAGTCTCTTAGAAAAATAACTGTGGTTTACTACAGAAAACCAAGTGTACAATACCACAAATTAACCATAATTTTGCTACAGCAACCATAGTTTCATCATAGTATTTCTAGTAAGACTGTAGCTATACAAAGAGTAATGACTGTGGCAAAAACATAGTTACTAAACTTGTACTATAATAAAATTATTAATATTAAATGACAATATTTAATTATTATTATTGTTAAATTATTTTATGTGGTTAATTTTTAAAAAACTGCTGTAAGAACAAACTACAAATTCTGGACCAACGACAGTACGCAAGCATACAATATAACATTGTAGCCTTTCTGCTTATAGCTAAATCTGAAATTATAAATCATTATTATATGCATACTGTTGCAAATCAAGATAAGGAGATCACATTGACCACTTTTCTGTCATGTATTTGCTCAAAATCATTCATTTTGTTCATTTTTTTAACAAAACGTTACAGATCGCAGCTTTAATAAAAAGCTGATTTGTGGTTCTGAACACAGACTGAATGATTTAAATATCCTATAAAAGTTTTTGTGTATGGTGGATGTTCAGATCTTACATCTCAGGGGTACTGTACTCAGGAGGACCCATCCGTGTTCCCTGCTTCAGCCTGTGGCAAAACTCTTCATCAATGTTCACTCCAGGATATGGAGATGCGCCTGCAGACAACAATCAAAAACTATTTAAAATATACGTTTGGAATGGAACAAATATCTGGAACTTCCATAAAACTCTTAGCATGGAACCCATAGCATGGAATGCATATATTGACCCTACCAAGTGAAAAGATCTCCCACAGAAGAACTCCATACGACCAAACGTCACTCTGAGTGGTGAAGACCTTGTCGAAGATCGATTCAGGAGCCATCCACTTCAGCGGTAACCGTGCCTTCATGACACAACACAACACATTTCCTGAATGTTCTCTCAAAATTATAACCTTTTTAAAAGCTGAAATCCGTTTGTTAACTATTGTTAACTAAGTTTGGTTAACAATAAACACTTAAGTACTTAACAGATCAGTGTTTACCCAGCTAACAGTTCTAGGCTGTAAGAACATTTCCCCCTAACTTTTCCAACAGTTACAAAAATGTTATTTTAAAAGTTCTAAGAAAGTAAATAAATGTCATTTTTTAATATTACATTACATACATTATATACATGGTATGCAATTTATAATAAGGGTGATTAAGAAAGAAAAAGTTGCGTATTGCAGCTTTAACGAACAGATTTTTTAACACTCACATCACCCTTGCGCACATAGTCAGGGTCTTTGTAGACGTCCCGGGCCAAGCCGAAATCACAGATCTTGACTATGTTATTCTTAGACAACAAGATGTTTCTGGCTGCAAGATCTCGATGAATGCACTGCCAACAATTAAACAGTTTATACAGAACCACATCCACACTGAAGCTCTCAAACATCTTCTCACCAAAGACTCTTTACCTTACGAGATGCAAGGAACTCCATTCCTCTGGCCACCTGAAAGCTGTAAGAAATCAGGTCTTCAAGCAGAAGAGGACTGGTGGACTCAGGAAGACAATCTACACAAGTAGTAGGACAGTAAGGCTTTAGTATCTACAGGAATGATTTGACCTGCAACTGTAACATTATGGTCAACATCTCACCACTGTCCTCTTCTGAAAGTTCTTCTGGGTCCTCACTAAACCCTGAGCTGGCGTTGCTTTGGCTGCTGGACACACTGACCAATCGTGGGTGACCTCCCCCCTCCGTCCTGGCCTCCTCTTCCTCTCTGATCACCTGAGTAAGAATTTCACATCTTTAAACTTACTTTAAAAAAAATGACGTCTCAGATGCTTCACATACAATGTTTTATCACAGTTCACATTGGTCTAAAATATCAAAAAAAGCAAAAACCTTACACAACTTGAGATTTTAGGACTTTAAATGTAAACTTTAAGATTTAAAACGTTTTAAAACTTCTGAACAGACCAATAATTTTAGAGATAGCATTACACAGAGAAGCAAGACGCTGATGTCACGTTAACCCCAGACGGTTCTTTTCAGCAGGAAATGAGGAAAAAGTTATAAATGTGCACATTTGTCATTTAACCCCATCAAACCACAAACCAATAGCTGTAAATTACACTACTGTGATATTCAAAGGAACTATAACAGATAGACAAACTACAAACAGACAGACAGGAAGATAGATAGATAGATAGATAGATAGACAGACAGACAGACAGACAGACAGACAGACAGACAGACAGACAGACAGCTAACCCTGTTCAACAGGAACACCTCCCGTTT
>JBAJNP010006459.1:0-25507 GCA_036877545.1 Yasuhikotakia modesta | reverse complement strand
GTGGTTTGTGGGGATAAAGGCAAGAACCGAATGTCTTTGTGTTTATGCTTAATAGCTGGATTGGTGGAATTGTAACTTAAGTCTGGAATCATGCAATTTTGGAATTATCAGTTTATTAGCGCTTGGGTGTTTTTAAATAATACATTTGGGATTGTATACATTTGACTGGGATTGAATACATTTAAGAGGTTGTAGAAGTGCTGTTGGTCTGAGACTAGATTTGATTCAACTGGTTTTGCTGTCAATATGCTTGTATTTTTGCTAAAAGATGGGTATAAATTATTTGTTATCACAATGCAATCATAATTTGTCTTGCATTTAGAATTTGTTTTATAATTCTGTCACGTATGTTTAAACTTCTTACTCATTGTGTATTGTGACAGCACAAACCAGCTTGTTAGTTCAGAACTGTATTTATTGCTGTAAGAGTAGGAACAGGACCATATCATAAAATATTTATGAAGTGGTGCAGGTATTGAACACAGACACAGTGTAAAATTATATAAGGACTATGAGGTCTCTCTCTGTGTGGCTGTTGCTAGCTAGACTTCATCAGCAAAATTTAATGATCTGCTTTCTCTACCTTGTTGCTAGGCAACAGTTGCCTGTTCAGCACAAGGGGCTTAAGCCATGGAGTCCCACAAGTGGGCAGGCATGAGGTCACCAGTAAGGTGTACAGACATGTCCATTTGAATGCAAACCTACTGTAGATAAAATGTCAAGTGACTGTACAGTATACTGTACATATTGAACATTCAAAGCAAAATACAGGTATCTTAATATTATGCCAATAAGAGCTTGTTGTTATGAACTTTTAAATCCAACCCATTAGGAAAACATGGAAGTAGATTATTTTCTTCTGGGTCTTACAGTGAATTCTTACAGTTACACTGGAAAATAATGACATGCAATGATTCCACAGTGAGCTGTGAAAGATGTTTTCTATGCTGCACATTAAGTCAGTAAGTGATAGATTTCTATAGCACAGAGCTGGAGAACACTGTGTGTTAGCACACTGAGGTAATGTTAGCGCTAACTGCTCTTCTGTGCTTGGGCCTGGGGAGAGAGGCAGTTCTTGTTCAGATGTTATCGGCCGAACACAAACAGCACAGAGGAGAATAGCGCTACAGTAATTAGGATGTAGGCTGCCAAAAGAGAGCCAAAAACAGTGTGTGAAAGATTGAGTCAGGAACTTGCTAAGAATGATTCGCAGTTGCTGATAGCATCATTTCTTTGCAACATTAAATGCTTCAGGCAAATAGCACTGAGTTGTGTAAATCACTCTCATAATTTAAATGCTAAGCCAACCAGTACATTAAGCTGTCCACCTAGTCTGTCTTTGGCCATCGTGGTTACACATAAACCTGCTTATAACTTATAAGTTTAAAAACATGAATTTGAGCTTTGCTTAATTCTCAACCACTCTCATTGTATTGACTCTAGAGAAACACTAAGACTTCTCTGGAGAAACACAAAATAGAGTGAAAACAATGACCGCAGCATAAACGAGGACTTGAGTTGAGTATTGAACGCTTTCCTGACTGATGGGCCGGCTCTTAAATTTATTTTATAAAGGAGTTATTGATTTGACATCAGCATAAAAAGTACACAAATTTAAATGCAACTGCTGGATCTAGTTTGAATGTGTAATAAGGCTCTGCACTCCTGAGGCATAAGTGTGGATTACTGCCATAAGTCACTTCTGAGAGAGAGAGAGAGAGAGAGAGAGAGAGTATAGGTTAAAAGGGTAACTGATGGAGTATGTATGCTTTTTTAAAGTGTTTGTGTGTGTGTGTTAGCCTGTGGGTGAAGAATCAGGTCACATGTCACTCTGAATAGACGAGCTCTCAGTAAGGACATTGTTCATACTGCAGTCTTAGTCAGCACCAAAACACAACACTAACAGCCATCAAAATTCTGCTCTGAACAACACACACAGTGTTGTCACTCGAAGTTACACTCAACAATTTAAGTACATATATATTTATAGCACACCGATCATCATGCTTTTGCTAAGACAGGCATGAAAAATCTGAAAAACAGGGCTAATTCAAACCCTACGAAGTACACAAACACCAAACCATAAATTAACACTCAAATAGATGGAATATAACAGGTTCATAAAAAATCTTTAGAAGACAGAAAGTTAGGTAGAAATGTTGTTGTAGGACCAGGACCAACAGTAAATTTAAGCCAGAAACATGCTCTGTTTGGTGCAATCACATTTGCCACTTTACTGCATTGCAGCACCTGTTGGTTCACAATTCTCCTGACAGGCCAGTTTAGAGTTCAGCTCCAGACCTAATAAAATGCACCTGAACCAGCTAATCAAGACCTTACCAGCATGTTTGTTGAGTCAAGATGGAGCTAAACCCCACAGGACTCTGGCACTGTAGACGCAGGATTAGACACCCCCGTTCTTCAACAATGCACTCCAGCTCATTGTGCTACCTTGCCTTCTGTACACCCACTGTAATCTACAAACCACACACTCCTCCTCTGGACTGAGTAACTGGTATCAGCCCTGTTTGAGGTCAGTCACTAGTCAAATGTGTTGGTTGTTGTGTGTCATAACTATGATTCAAAGCAAGTTTTCTTAACATTACTGTTTTAGTAGCATTCTGTGATTTTAGTTTAATCAAAATTAAAAGCCTAGTATGAAGCCGCTGCGGTTCTTTAGGCGAAAAGGCGGAGATGAAACATAAAAGCTGGGAATAATTATTTTGTCACTTTGTACTCATCAGTTATGAAGCTATTACATTTTTAATAATTATCCCCAGAGCCCTTTTTGAGTTTATACTTATTTTTCACTGTGATGTTGAAGAAGTGGCTGAAACCAGCTGTTAGAAAAGTGTTTTATTCTGTGAAATTAAATGACTATTATAATCTTGTTAATTGCCTGGGCTAAATCCAGACATTGCTCTCTGACCAATTGATTCTTTTGTCTCGTGTGAATTTAATTAAAAGACTTGCTCTCATAACATAAAAGGCAGCTCTCGTGGGGCAACCTGTTGTATAGCGTTTGATGTGCTCTTGAGTTTGTCTTTGATGCTTCTCTTACCTTGAGATATGATCTTATTGCTTAGAACCTCAATAAAGCACTTTGGCAATCATTTAGTACATAAAATTATCCATATTTAAGAAGCACTGTTTTCAAACCACATTTGGTGGTTGTAGAAATATCTACCATTGACTATTAGAATTTTAAGAAAAGTCTGAGTAAATCCACATATAGAATGTCTGGATCTTTTGTTCTCAGTTCTAGAATGTTGTAGGGTTCTAGATTGTCAGTTCATCTTGAAGTTCTGGTACTGCCTAGAGCCCTTATAAGTAACTGTATGCACCTAAGAGAATACTCCAACTTGATGTCTAGAACTGTTGTTGTTGGTTCTAAAACATTCTAGATTGTCAGCCCTCCCACCCAGATCTCCAAGCAGCCACTGCATGCCTTTAAAATAATGCTCCAAACCAATCAGTGATTACTGCTTTTGTTTCCAGAACGTTGAGCCACGATCAGCCTTGCAGATAAAATGAGGTACCGCCCAGATCTCGGAGGATCTACTGTGTGCTTCTAAAGAAAGGGCTTTGTTACAGTGAATCTGTACTAACTGCCCAAGCGTGAATGACCTACTTCCCCCCCACGGACACAGACTGCTTCATTCGTTCGTCCGTTGATTCGTTCCCTCACCTCCCCCCGCCGCTCCCTCCATCTGTCAGCCATTGAGCTCCATTACTTTGGCTGAAGGAGGCAGAGGGCTTCAAAGCACGAGCCCCTCTCCAGTCCTGTCAGGGTGATTGATTTCAGAACAAGATGTTTGTGTTTCAAGGCATCCACGCGTGACCTCTGTAATTCGTATGGGCTCTTCATTTCCCGCCTTCCCACCCTTTAGATGGTCCAGCCCTTTAATTAGATACACCGTTAATCCATCTAATATCATCCTTTAGATTTATATTGAGCTGAGCTAATGAAATATTCTCTCTGAGTGCCGGTTGGATGCTTGACCTTTGTTGTAATGGAGCTGATGTCTTTTAACCTGAAGTTGAAGGCTTGGGCCCCCCCACGTCCTCAACAAGTAATGAAGCACAAAAGGATGTAATGCATAGCAGTGTCAATATATACTACAGCAATATCACACAAGCAACAGTGCATTATGGGAAATATAAGCATAGTGGTGGTATTGAGAGACCAGAATTCAAGTATGGCAGGTAATTTGAAGGGTATTCTTAAAGTTGCTGACTTTCAAGTAAATGACACTTGGTTTATATGTTGTTATCTAATAATATTGAAACATTTAAAAAAAATTCTGTCCAAATAGTATTTTTTGCTTCTGTACATTTGCTGGTTTATTAGAATATTATTTGCTTGTGTGTGTGTGTGTATTTAAGTTTAAATCTGGATGTAAATGTTGACGATTTGAGAGAATATTGATCCATTTCATAGTTGGCAAAACAAACTGTCTTGCCACTTTATCGGTTGTTTAGTTTTTACCATCTGTCCTTATATAGCTACTCCCACAAAATGTTTTTTGTCTATCCTGTGGTTGAGTAAAAAGATGATTTTATAAGTATCTGTAAATTCTGACAGGCTCATGCAATGCCTCTTTCATTCCATCTCTACACCCTCCATTTTTTCAATACAACTAAATTGCTGTGTTATGTTTTCCAAATCGTCTCTCAGTCACGAAAGCCCACAGTCTGAAAATAACACTTTATATACTGCGCTCCCTTCGGTTAGTATAGTTTTTCTCTTTAAAAAGTAATATCTTCCCTCAGGGCTGCAGATAAGACTAATAAAACAGAGGCCATGGACGGAATCTCTCGCTTCATCTCACAAAAGCCTGTGTAGTTACGCTTGGCAGGGGAACTGATCCCTGGAGTGACTGTGCTGTAGAACAGGATTGTAATCACGGAATGAGATCGAAGTGCAGGTCTCCTGTGCTGCTCTTTCTGGCTCTCTCATTTACCACTGGGTGAACAGAGTTTTTTTCTGTCCGTTTGCCCTGTCAGCATCGCCCACATCTGTAGGATGGTCACTAATGAACATGGGTGTTTTATCAGCAAGTGAAGAGGAAAATAAAGTGGGCTAGATTATTATCAAAGGTTCAGAAACATTATGGCAAGAGTCTGTCACTTGCTGGTTTATGTCGTCTGTCTGCAAGGATGTCATTCAACTTTAATCTGTTATGTTTTTAGGGGGCAACAGTTGCAGAGAAATTGCTACAAAATATTTCTTGGCTATTAAGTGATTTATTACGAAAGTTTAAGAGTTTTTGGACTATTGATAGGGTTGTCATTTAGACTTCAAATTCTGACTAAAAGATTAAAATTGGCTGAGTGTTTTTTAAAGATGCAATCTGTAGGTCAAATGAAGCCAAACTGATATTTTCTATGAAATTTGCCTTGACAGCTCAAATGATAATATAATTAATCTGAACTTAACAGAGCATCTTAAAGAGAAGCTTTGAAATGATTTATATTTTTATAATATATAACATAAAAAGAATTGTAACTTTTTGTATTGAACAGAGAAAATATCTTGTGTGTCTTGTGTACATCTCGTATACATTCTTGTGTAGGAGTCATTATTGTATTGAATAGGAATCGTGTGCCAGCCTGTTTCTGTCTGTGGTTCTGTGTATGTCTGTCTGTTGTCTGAATGAGTTATTTTCTGTTCAGACATCTTTAGCTGTTCGTGGTGAAGCAGATGAAAGATAAAACCTGTGTAGACTGTAAAAACCTACTTTGCACATGAAAGGCACTGCTTTTGAGTAACGTGTGTGTGTGTGTGTGTGTGTGTGTGAAGAGAATCAAAAAGTGTTTTAAGTCCCCACAGCAAAAGCAAAACTTGTAGAAAGCAAGGCAGTAAAGTGAACTCTTGGGAGGTGTGTGTGTGTGTTAGTGGGTATGGGCTCTTCTGGTATCTAGAGTTTACCTCAGAAAAACTCCTGGGAAATGGCTAAAAAAACAAAACTAGCAAAATATGAAGGCAAGTTTTCTGTGTAAACGGACACCATCTTTGTTTTTAACCTTTGTCTTGACATACAGCAGCATTTACAATTATTTTCTCTCTTTCCATTTAAAGTTTATCTGTGCGGAACAATGTTGAAATTGTTCCAAAATTACTAAACATTTACTAAACACACAGTGTGTGTTACATCACAGGATTTCTGTACATGTTTTCTGCAACTGTTATAGCCCCAGAGGTCCCTGCTATCCAGGGGGGCCTCTTATAAAAAGCTATTTTTAATAACACTCTGTAGAATGACCATGTACCCCTAGTTAAACACCCTGGTGATTTTAAAATACTGTAAATAAAGAGGGCAGGGAGATGTATTTAAAGTAAAACTATTGTTTTCCACTCATACAAGGGAGGTATTTACAACAAGTAGGTCTCTGTGTTTTTTTTAAGCGCAGGCTCAGATGAGCAGCCCTAATCAAACACATGTCAGATGTTTCCTCGAGTGAACCCTTTTAAACTGCAGTCTAAGATTTCAGAGGTTTTCCTCTGCCAGCTTTCAACCATCACATGTTGTATTTAATTCATTGTGAGCTGTGCATGTTAGAGCCAGATGTGCCTTCAGACGGATTAATGAAGTTTGCCATGTTGTTAAAAGATCATTGTGGTTCCTGCAGCTGAGTGAAGCCCGTCCGTGTCATCCTGGCTGTAGTTCAGCAGATACTCCGGCACTGCTTTCCAAACCCTTATTGCTGATTATGGGAAAGATTGCAGTTAAGGAGCCACTTGACAAACTCAAGTTTCCACTCAATAATCACTAGTCATCCCAACCAAATTCCAGATGGTTCCGGATTTATCCAGATTGTAATGTCCTCTTTCGTTCATTGTCCCCGGATTGCTTATTGTACATTCTTGTGGGCCTTTTGATTTAAATCTGATTCCTTATGAAAATGGAGTCAAAGTAAACAGTCAAGCGCTGTTGAATGTAATACGCACTGATTGCTTCAAGAAATGCAGTCATTGGAGCACATTGCATTGTGGGAAATAAACCCTGTGCAGTGTGCTCTGCTTGTACACTGGCACATGTAGCAGTTTGTCTGGATATCCTATGCATACAGAATAATTGCATGCATTGCAGCACGGTAGGCATACTGCACATGCTTCTTTTTTCATACTAGCTAATATGTCTACCGTCATTTTTGGATATTATTTGGATATTCTCTTCCCAGGCAGCTAACACAAATGAGGTACAGCTTGATCTTTACAGCTTGATCCTGAATGATTCTGATTCCTGAATAGAGAGATAAGACCTGAAAGGATCCCTCCTTTCAGCTGACATTCCCAGGCTGCTCTAAGGCGTGAGGGCTGGTTATCACACCATCGTATCTTCTGACACGCTCGGCTGACTCACCCAAGTGTCCTTTGAATGCCTCTGACTTGAAGTGCATGAAGAAGGCTATTAAACGTGTGATGTCACTGAGGCATGTAATCTGATTATATACATCATTTTAATATGATGGATCAGCCCTGCAGGCAGATGGGGGCAGAATGTAAATACAAGATTATTGCTTAAGGTGTGGATCAGATACATTAATACATGGATTGTTATTAGCTTCAATCACATGTTCATCGGGGTTGTGGGTTTGATTTCCTGATTTTGATTTTCCTGCCTTATTGCTAGCTTTAATGTTACTTTTACAGGTGGGTTGTATATGTTGTTTTAGTGGTCTACACATACCTATGGTGAAATAGAAGGAAGGCTTTTTAAAACTGTCTGAATTAGGGAAATCACATTCACACGAGCCATTACATTTATCACACAAGAATATTAACACACACACACACACACACACTTTAAATGAAGAGAAGCTGAGAGGAGATGTCATTTAAGAAAAATGGCTAAGCTCTTGAAAATGAGATAAAAGCAACAGTGTTCTTCATCTCTCAAGTCAGATGAAGATCTGGGGCCTGTGGAGAGGCATGTGATCATTAGTTCCACTTAAAAAGCACCACACTGTCCATCATCCTGCAGCTGGTCTGACGCCTCTCGCATTGATGAAGACGTTTTAATGTGCTTTTTATTTGGTCGTTAAAGGAGTCTTAAGGAATTACATTTTCCCAGATCTTTTGAAAACGCTTGATGTGCTGTGAAAACTTTCTGTAACTCTAAGAACTCAAAAAAACTCGGAATAGTTTAGAAAGCAGACAGGTTTAAAGGATGACGGCTGGAGGTTTAAAGTATGACTGACATTATTAGAATTAATTTTAGTTAATAGATAATTAAATTTAGTTAATAGATAAATAGATAAAATTAAGTTAATAGATAATTGTGTGTTTTTTTATTTTTTTGCTAATGTCTGAATGGTAATGCAAGCTTTGCCTTTATTCAATAGCTTTCTATTGAATGAAGTATTGAAATCTGATGCTAAGCGTGTGATTCTTAAAAGCACAGTAGCCAAAAATTACAAAATCCAAGTCTGTCATGGAAAGTAATATTATGACTGTTGAGCTCTTTGTCAGGCTGTAGTCTAAACTGTACAGTATAATGCCTCGCTTCTCTTGTCTTCAGTGTTTCTCAGTGCAGTGAGCATCTCACAGTGACTGCTGTTAAATAATGTAATTGATTTGCTCTGTAAGCTGAGATATGTGGAGATGCACAGATTCTCTGTGGGAATGAGCTGTGTCATATTGAATATTGATCTTTCTGTCTAGAGTCTGTGAAAGAGATAGTTGTGTCTCAGGAGTTTTCCCAACTGTTCCGGAGAATTCTTATCATCACTGTTTGTTTGTGGGATGCTACCATAAAGATTAATTCGCTTGGCAGCCTGGCAGAACAATGTTTGCTGGAGGTTTAACGCCCACTACATCATTTTTAATGTTTTTAATGTGTTTTTACCAAAAGAGTTCTGTTAAAGCAGGAATGATGTATTAATGTTTCCTAAAGACAATGACATTTACAGCCCATTCACCATGCATTCAATTTTATAATATGACGTAGACCGTTTATGAGGAATATTCCTGGAGAGGACTGTGATTTGATTGGATGATGAAAAGGACATTGTAACATTATTGGTGAATTTTTCTTAGTCTCCTCCCACACAGCATTTAATCTGTTACTCACAAACATTGTTTCAGTAGTGGTGAAAGATACTATATTTTGATGAGGGGCGAATAGTTGTCCCAGGCAAATGTTGTGTTGAGGAATTGGTGAAAAAGTCCAGAAACATTTATACAAAAAGCAAAAAGTCTATTTGATATTGATTTCAAGTCCAGTCAGAATGTTAAATCCAGAATATCTGATGTTTCTCTCTCTCTCTCAGAAGGACATGACTCTGAAGCCCCACGAGCGGAGGCAGAACCAGGCTGGACCTCTGCGCAAGAAGAAACCCAGCAGAGTGCCGAACGGGCTGAGCCTGGACCTGCACAAGGACCGGTTCCACCACAACAACCACCAAAACCATCATTCCGACCAGGAGAACAACCCACGCCTGGCCCACACACACAGCAAGAAAAAGAAACATCTACAGAAGAAACGCAGACTGGTGAGTCCAACTTCTTCAAAGCCGTTTCCTACAGATTTTCTGAAGTTCATTTGAAATGTTGTGGATTGAAGAATCGTCCGTCAGAAGATGCTCCAAAATTGTACCTAAGAATTTGTTCACTATTCTCATTTTCTCATTTTTCTTTTTTTTTTTTTTCTAGCTCAGCTCGCGGACACGATGGTTCTTCATTGACATTTCTGTTTTTGGGTGAACTGTTTAAAAGGTGCCTTTTATAGAAAACAGAAATGGCCTGTTATGTCGCTGATTCATTGCTGTGTTGGACTTAAAACTGTTTGTTTGGTTTTACTTTCAGTTGTGAGACACACATCTGGTAGTGCCTGTTTCCTCATGGTATCAGCCATTTGTCCTTTACAAATATCTTGGAAACGATCACAAGAAATGACATTATAGTTTGAGTGGGTTGTAGTGGTTTTATTAGAAGAAGGGAAAACAAACTGCTGAGTCTAGAGTCTGTCTGCATTACCCATAATTCTTGTGGGCTCTTGTCATTGATTTTTCCTTGCATCTAATTGCAGTTTACCTCAACGAGATGCTGCGTTGTCGCAGTATTTTCATGCATTCTCTCGCAAAATTAAATCCTGATCGAACTGCGGGCTGAGATAACGTAAACCTGGCATGTTTATTTTTCAAAATCTGCGTGTAATGTCAGCCTTGTCTTTAACAAGAACAAATAGAACAGAATCAAACTCAATTAAAGCAAAGCTCGTTCGGATCGAGTAATTGTCGGTGATCATTAGGCGGCTCTACAGCGGCACGAAACGTATTACTGATTTAATCGGAGGAGTTAATGAATACAACATCAGGTTGTAGAGGCGGATGCTGGTTTGTCGAGTCTCACAGAATGTGAAAGAAAGAGGTGTAGACAGATTAACACATGTGTCACAGATGAGAGAGCCAGGACAATAGAGATTGTGTTCTCTACGATTAGATGTGTAAAGACAGTGCTGAATAATTCTGTCGTTAAGAGGGATAAAAGAGAGATTGGGCTCTGCCTTTTTGTACTTGTTTTATTGTGCTAATTAAATTAGCCATTCTTGTTAGTGTTGCTGCGAGGTGTTGTTTGCTTGCTCTTTGTGTGTGTGTGTGTGTGACATCCCCTTCTTATTACTAATGAGTATTTATGGCATGTTTACACAAAGCAATTGCAACTACAGAGCAGTCATATGGCTACACACACTACATTAAACACACACTTGCGCACATACAGAGTTGTACTCTTAAACATGTTCAGAGAGATAGATCTGTTAAATGAATGTGACTAGTATAGCTCTTAGGAGTTGCAGAGGAGTTTAAGCACCGTGTGAGACCTTGTTGAGATCTCTTCTGAAGCTCACCAGCCATTTTAGAGAAACATGAGAAGAGAGTAGACCAAACAAACAAGATATTAAATATATTGTAATATTTATTTTCTGTGTCAAAATGGGAAACACACACACACACACACACACACACAGTTGCCCCATTGATTGTAGCTGTACAAGTTCTATTTTTTCTTGTTAGGGACAGAGAGAGAGAGAGACTGCATAGCTCTCTCGTTCATCATGTGTGTTCTGCCTCTGGCTGAATTAAAGGCAGTAGAATCCATCTCTTCTGAGTGAGTCTGTGGGAAGTGATGGCTAGGACACTTTAAGCTTTTATCAAACACCGAGGCAATGGCTATAAACTTGAGTTAGGCTCCATGGTGGTGAATTGAATTTTCTTCACTATTTCGTCCTCTTTCACCCCTGCACTTCTTTTCTGCTCAGCTGTGTATCTGTTGTGCAGCACTGGCATGATATAATGTGTCCAAATGCATGTGTTATACATGCAAATGTTGCCTGGCAACATGACACGCTCATGACAATCCACTTCTGTGTGCTGGAAGTGTGTTTTAAGCATTAAAAAATCTCTAGATCTGTTCATTGGTTGTCCATTTCAGTTATGCTTCAAGTATGTGATCTCCAAAACTATTTGTTAATAATAAAACAATGTGTTTAATTATATTTTAATAGCATTTTAAATCTGCCACGTATTTAATTTTAACATTTTTAACCAAATTCATTGTACCGTGGCTTCAATATCTTAAATGTTTTCAATGTATTAATTTTCAGTTTTTTAACATTCTTTTGACATTTTTAATGTTTTGTCCCCTAACTGTAGGTGTAAACCTCGCACATTTATATAGTATCCAATGAATTAGACCAATGATTAGGTTAAATTCATAATTAAAGACTATTTGTCCTTAGGGGCTTTATCCAGGCCATAAGAACCCATCTTGCATTTTGCCCGTGTATGAGTGATTTGATTCACTGTGTGTGTGTTAGGGTTAGGTGTGTGTGTGTTTGGGGGTTAGCAGATGGATCTCACCGTGTCCTGCTGAGTGTAACTTGGTTGACAGCTCTGACTCACCTTTATATCGCTGTCACAAAGAATATTGTTCACAGTGGCTTCAGGACCCCTTTGGCAGCCCTCTCCAGCTCTAAACAGCTGTCCACCACAGTGCCTGTGTGAAGAGCGCTGAATTAGAAAAACGTGAAATCTGGCAGGCAACTCCATGGGGAGCTCATGTGATTCATGTCTGGAGAACATAATTATTTACATATTATCTATAATGTACTGTAGGTACAATAGAGCATAAAGAGACTATATTGCCAGAAGTCTCCTAATGCTGAAGTGTGTTTATTATGTAAAAATTCCTTCTGTTATTTGAGTATATTATGCAGAGAGAGACACATTAGTGACCCATTTGTTGGCTTGTTTCCCAGAGAAGTGTAAACACTGGCTCATTGATGGCATCAATAGATTGCTCTGTTTGTATGAGCATCCCAGACTGGGTTTGGGGCAGGACTCTGTTTGTCCCACCAATAACAATATATTGAGGAATCGCAATTTTTGCATGCAAACGTTTGCTGACAGGATTCAGGCACAGATTAGGGCAGCACAATATACCGAAATGAATTAATAATTTGCAGATGTGTATACAGCAGTGTGCATATATGTGCATATGCATATACAATGGTTTGCAATAACTGAATTATTTTAATACTTTAAAAAATGATGTGTAGTCAGTTTTAGAGTGATACAAAAAGCAGAGAGACAACTGTCAGAAGCTGTAGTGCTTTTATTTCACAGATAAAATGTATCAATTTGGGTGTTGAAAAATATTTTAAAACACTATTTAATTCAAATTTTAATCATCATATTGCATAACACATACTGTGTACTGTACATTTTAAGCAAATTATCATGTTTTTTCAGTATCTTGAAGCCCTAACATAAATACCTGTGTATGCAGTGTTACTGTACGAGGCTCTGTTTGTACAAACAGGAAGCACAGGTTTAAACCTGTGCTGACAGACACACTCCGGTAGAAGTGTAGACACTGTGACAGACAGGCTGTGGTTAACTAAACACACTCCTCTGTGCACTAAATCTCAGATTCACAAACAGCATCTATATATAAGCATGTAAACCCAACAGCAGAAGGAGACAGCTGACATATTACCTCCTGTGATAAGACCCTGCAGTCAGGGGGAAAACGCTGTTATATTCACTTTCACCTGTTTGTCAGATTCTCACAGGCATTTGTGACAGAGACGTACAAGCGGCGTCCCTCTTAACCTAGTCATAATTAGAGACTGACAGAATGTGGCATGTTTAGAAATATTCATGAAGCGAGCCGTCACATCTGTTATGACAGAGGGATTTTAAAGGTGCCGCCTTTAATTTGTGGACTGGATTTGAATGCTGAACGTAATGTTGATGTTGACTTGGCTACGATGGTAATTAATCTCATTAGGTTAGTGTTTGGTTTAGTTGTTTAACTACAATCCCTACATCATGTTACAGACACAATTTTTAGCCATTTGTAGCAGTTACTTGACAGCATAGATGACTGAAATGGTTGCAATGAGGAATCAAAATCAGGAAATGCAAGACAGATTCGAACCCTCATCACCAGCGTGCTCACCACAGCTCAATATGTGGCACTAACCACTGAACTGGTAGTGAACATAGTTGTCATGGGGGTGTGTGGATACATGTGTCATGCTGTGTTTGTTTTTAGAGTCTGTATTGGTGTAGGAATGTAAAGTGTTGTTTTTGTGTCACTATGCATGTGTGTGTCTGACAGCAGTGACATGCTGGGAGGCCCATCTGGCCAGACACACATACACACTTTTGCTACCCTTGCTTATGGGAGCTGTGTTCAGTTTTCTGTGTACACGGTGTGACATTGCTGAAGAGGACATAGGGCTGGTGTTGTCCTAATCAGTATGTGCTCTTATTTACACACAAACCCAGAGTGTGTGTGTATGTGTGTGTGTTGTGTTTGCAAGAGGCTTGTATGCCTAGTTTCTCATGTCAGTTGTAGTGCCCACTCCAACCAGCAAACCTCTCCAAGGCAATCATGGAAACACACTTCAGCTTCATGGTAAATGTCTCAGAGTTTCCAGAACAAAGCATTTCTAGGAGAGAGCTGCAAGAGACATCAGTCAACGTGTGACTGATTTGAGTCTCTCTCTCTTTCTCTCCCTTTGTCTGTTTTCTCTCATGCTCTTCAAGGTGTAGAAGGTTTCCTGAACCATAGCCACAGGGTCCACTTATGGCCCACAGAACACACAGACACACTCATACATTAACACATGAACACACACACCTGATAGGTCAGATTTATTTTGGACTCTGTTGTGGACTGTTGATTTTAAAGAATCCGCATATTCTTTTAATCTTATATTTCTGACAGTGACATTTGCTGTAATACTGTCTTTATGGGACAGTATGTTAGTGATGATGATGCTAATGTATGTGTAATGTTACTTCCTGTCACCCAACATTTCCTTTTAATCTCAAATGTATAGACAATGTTGTTGCCTATCACTGTTATTTTCCCCTTTTTTTCTCTCTCTCTTCCTCTCTCTCTCCCTCGCTCTCAGTGTTTGGAAGGAATTATTTTTTTCCTCACTCGCTATGTATTACAACGTCTCAGCTTGACAGGATTGGGTGAGGCGTTAACCTCACAGACAAGCTTGTTAAGGGGTGTTGCGGTGGTGACTGGGCTAAAGACAGGATAATAGACACCCCGCCTGCCGCCCGTCACTCATGTAGAGGGCGGGCAGTCCATCCACTGAAATTAAGCATGAGCAGTCTAATGCCTCAGACAGTGGCTGTCTGTCAGAGCAGTTGTCGAGCGTTAATTGCAAGCACACTCGTACAGACGCAAACATGCGTGTGAACAGACGTACACAAAACAGCACTTAAAGAGCAGGATTCTTGAAACTGCATGTCAATCAAACCGACCAACTTAATGGCCTTTTAAGAAGGACACACACACACACTCTTCCCCCTTAAGTACAGCAACGTAAAATCTCCAGTCACCACCCTGCTTTGTTGCAGATCATCTTGAAGACATTATTGAGACTCTTAGTACATGTAAATAGGTCCCTGTGGTTATCTGAAAAGTGCTTGATAATTCAACCCCAAATCCAACCCAATCAACAAAATGGGCTAGTAAACTGGGACCATCAAGTGTAACTTGGGTTCCTCATAGTCAGATTTGTATATTGAGGCACAAGGAATATGGAGTCTGTATAGTCTCAAAATGCTCTGCATGAACCTTATTGGTTTGCTTTGATGAAGGTCAGTATTTAGACTTAATGAAGTGGCGAGACGGCGTCTTCCTCAGGCAATCCTGTGACTGGCAACAAAAACCTGCAAATGCATTTTTCCTGCAGGAACCTAAAGGCAATTATTCAGAAAGCTGCAGTACTTGTCAGAACAGTCTCTTATAAAAAGAAACTGAGGTCAGACATAAAGCTTTAAATCAATAGAACAAAAACAGGAACTTTCTCATAACTCTGTCTCATTTGGGGACGTTTCTGGAGAGCAGTAGCCCTTATCATGATTTCCTCCACTGGTATTGAATTACTTGGAAAATATTTTGAAGTCTGTTCTGTCTGTGCATTTTATTCACAGCTTATCCTCCATGATAACATCATATCCACAATAACATGCCCCCCTGTGTTTTACAGAATATAGTTTCCAGATCATTTGACTGTAATTCCTGGGAACTTCAGTATTCATAGTTGAATTAATTCATTTAATTAATTTAATGAAATGACATCACTGATATAGTCTAAGTGTGTGTGTGTGTGTACAGTGTTTTACAACTAGTTGCTGCTAATGTAGTTCCACTTCCTGTATGACAGTAAATCTGTTTAGCATGTCTTTTCAAAATGCAACATGCTTCATGGCAGACACTGAGATTTGATAGTACAGACAAGAACCTGTCTGTGTTTGTTGGTGTAGTGAAAATATGTTTTGTCAGGCAAAGTGATTCTGTTGGTTTAGAAATATGTGCATGTCGTCCTGAAGGCTGTGATGATGTAAGCTCTATGTTTGTGAGACAGGTCAGGACAGTGTTATGTTACGTTGTGTTTATACTGAGGGCGGATTAAGACTAATCTCCACAACCAAGATCTGCCAAAAATCTGTCAGTGCTGCTGTTGATAAACTGCATAATGGTTTAGACAGTTTTACTAAAAACTTTATCTGTAGACTTCAGAGTATAGGAATCTCTCACAATAGTTATAGTCATCCAGCACAGAAGGCAGGAAATCTTCAAATTTGTGTATGTATTTTGAAGAGGGTGGACTCTTCATTTGTCCAGTGTTGCCACATAGTAAATAAGGCAGAACTTGATTTGTTTATTGGATGTTTTTATTGGACACATTAAAACACCAGCTTGGTCAAAAACAGAAATTCTAGATTAAAATGCAGGCCTTAGAAATGTATTTTGTTCTTTGAAAAGGTATTTCTGACACATTTAAGCTATTTAAGGTTTAAAGAGCCTTGGATGTTTTTAAATGGGTAATAAATGAATTGCATGAATTGCAGTGTTAATTATTGTTCAAGTATAACAAGAAGGCTAACTGTGTTAGAATGTAGAAGTTAACTTGAGTGCACTCCAGACTGAATATTGCTCCTCATCTTTGAAACCTAGTGAGTGTTACAAATCATACAGTAAGTAGTAAGCTGTGTCACCCTGTGGTGAGTCCTGTAGGCTCCCAGCTGTGAAAGCACCAGTTTCCAACTGGACCTCTGAAGATGCTCTATTGATCGGGTTACTGCGAAGCTGCTCTTTGAGGTAACTTAGGGAACGAGGGTGCAGAAAAAATATGGAGACGCCTGCTGAGCCAAACGAAGGCGAGAGAAGAATCACACAAAGGTTTTATGGTAAGAACAGATGGGGTGATATTTCACGTCCAGTACACAGAGCGCGCAGAGTAACATAAATTCCAGCCCGCATTGAAGCCGGGGGTCCTGCCGGGAAGTGGTTCAGAGGTTTAAGCCCCTTTCTGTGCAGGATTTGAATAGCTCCCGGGAGAGATTCTCCTGAGGTGAATAAGGGGCAGCTCTCAACACTGACTTCACACATGATAAGAGCGGCTGGATTATGACTACTTTCCACTCAGCAGTGAACTGTAACTTTTACAGTCTTTAGGAATATAAAGCAAGCAAGCCCTCAGCATGGCCTACGTAGTGCAACCCTTTATTGGCAGCTTTGGAGCCATAGATGTTTATCTGCTAAATGGATGGAGGTTAGCGGCTCTGCTGTTGGGGGTAACTGAAGTACACTGAAGGCTCTATTCATGAAGAGAAGAGGTGGTGAAAAGAACTCGGTATGAAAATCTTTTTGGATTGTGTGTGTCTGTGTCCATAAGGTGAATGGAACAGGGTTAAATTGAATACAATATATTAAACCTTACGGCCACATTCTGATTATTGAACCCTAGTCCCCATCAGCTGAGGGCATGTTAAACAGTGTAATAGTGGCCCCACTAATACATTTTATTTGTCATTTAGTGCACAGAACCATATATTTCTATAGCGTGTGGAGTTTTACTTTACATTTTATGAGCCCTTAAATCCTAACCAGTTAAATTCAAGTGAAAGTTTGATTCTAAACATTGTAATTGTAATGTGTGGGAGGATCGTAACTTCTCAAAGGAGGATAATTAAACTAAGCTGTTAACTTGCATGACCTACACAAGTTTGGGGGAAACTGTCCCATAAATAGTAGCTGTAGTTCTCTCAGTTTGAATTGTGTAATCTGTGTATTTTGATACGTCAGATCTGTGCCTAAAAAATATGCCCCTAATCCTTACTGAAAGTTCTGCTATTGGACTGCAGTGTTAATAAAACCCCCCACACACACTTATACAGTGATCACTGCATCGTTTCATCAGTGTGTGAGTAACTGTTGAGTAACTGTTTGTCAGAGATATGACACATACACAGATGTCATTGAAGATGTAATCGGATCGCGGAACATGACAAACAACCCAGTGGGTGATGTTTGATAAATGCCATCACTGCTCTTCATTAATGCTTCAGTGCTTATATACCATAGTATTATGGCCTGTAAGTCTTTTACTTTCACCTTATAATTCTTATATAAAATGTATTAATCTTTAATAATTACTTAATACACGACACAGTGTTTATGAATATGCAAATACATAAACATTATGGCTCCATCTTGGTCGGTGTATTTTGAGAGTTGTTGATGTTCTGAGGGGATAAATAATTTTCCTCATTTTGAATTGATTGTTTTTTTCCACACTTGTATTCAGTTTCTGGCATAAGTATTGTGTTTAGTGACGGCTTTTTACTATCAATTGTTTCTGGAATGCGAGTTTTTGGTTTAACTGCCAGAATTAGTTTAGGAATACAGCAGGTGGTACCCGAGAAATTTCCAATAAATGCAAGAGCAGCCGTACATACACACTGGTGGAAACACTACCTGGTAGAGACAGACATAGAGGTGTAAATATCTTCATTATCTTGAGTGTGGTGTTGACAGAAGGACAGAAACTTCTCCAAACAGATGTTTAGTGCTGTGGTTTCGGCCTCCTGCTGAACTGCATCAGAATAGCCTGTTTAATGAGCTGACAGATGTTTGTGATCTAACAGAAAGATGATGCAGTGGCACCCTCTGGTGTTCAGAAAAAAGATGTTCCTGCGAATATTTTCTGTGGTTTAAGGGCCTTTCTTTCTTTCTAGTTTAAAATTAAGGAATTTCTAAACAATTTTTCATTAAGAATAGCACTGTTCATGTGAATAACACTATTCATACTTTAAATAATACTCTATTGTAATACAAATAATAGAACAGAGTATTAAAGAATATTCAACTACTTTTGTTCATATAATCATTGTTCTTTCTTTCACCACTTTAGTTTTTTCCCTTTCATTCCTTTGTCTCTCTCTCTCTCTCTCTCTCTCTCTCTCTCTGTCTCTCTCTCTCTCTTGCTCACTAACTCGTTGTCTCTCTCTCGCTCTCATTCAGTGTATATTGTGTTTGATGGTACAGTACAGTTGAAGAGTCTCTCTGTAAGGATTGCTTTGATTTAAGTAAGACTCTTAATTAACCCGCTCTTAACATTCAGACAGGCAGCTCTGCTTTACTGCTGGAATCGACAGCAGTATCTAACTCACACAGCTCACAATGTTTGCTGCTTTTTTTGTTTATTTGCTATCAAGTTGATAAGCTGCTATTGCCATGAATAATTTAAACCACTCAAAAGATTTAAAGATCCTTGATGTAAGAATGTTTAGTTAATAAATGTTCTTCAAATGATTAATTAAATGAATAATTTCTTAAATTGATATTAACATGTTACAAATTAGTCAACGTCATGCTGTTTGTCACTGTTTGTCACAGTCATGTCTGAACGCAGTTAGCAGCGCGTATTAGTTTCCTACAGACTCTCTGTCTTCCTCTTCCTGGTGAGGCAGACTCTTCCCCACAGCTTAACAATGCACATGTCAGAAATGCCTCAGAAAGACAGGCAGCCTGACAGTGGGGAAGCGCAGCCTGTGCGATTGCACAGTTCACCGAGGTGTTTGCGTTAAAGCGATCAGGCAAGTGTCACGGACCGAGAAACTCAGTAGCATCACACAGCCTGAGGCGTCCCACCCTGCCCCTCCCCTCCTCCTTTAGTCTCCCTGATGCATTCACCCTGTCTACATACACCCATGTGGCTGTATGTAGTTCACATGTCCGCATTGATCGCAGCATCAGGCTGGCTTGCAGTTCTGCAGTGATTGCAGTTGCTGGGGCTCTTGTATGGTCACGCACTCTGTCTCTCTTTTAATTCAGCAACTAAATATTGCTAGTTACCCCCTGCAAAATGAATCTGGGCAAGAAAAATGCGTGACTGGTCAAGGCTGTATTTCACTATTTGAGTAAAACTGTAGTTTGTTGTCTTGCGTACAGTAACTGATTTGAATATTTAACATTAACTTTATCATCAGCCATTGATCAGTGGGTGTGTCACCTCCAGCCAATAACAGCGTGCAGGTGAGGGGTGGGGCGTGGCCTCCTGATGGTGTTCCACCCAAGAGGAGGGGCCAAGTTTGAATGTTGTGTTTACAAAAAGTAACTGAAAGCAGCACAATGAATTTTAAATGTAGGCTATTTTCCTGCTCCAGTTTTTCTGTAGAAACTATAAATATTGTCTTTAGTTTGACCGCTCTGCACAGTAAGTCTTTTTATCTACCCTCAGCTTGTTTTGGACAGCAGACATATTACTTCATGCCCTGGAAACCAAAACCCATAATATGCGGGCAGGTCTGGGTCGGTGCACTGTAAGAGCAGCAGTGTGGTTTAGGACCATGTTGGCTGGATTTTGCTCTGCCTTTTAGCTCTTTTGACACTTGGAGGGCGGCTGGTATTATTACAGTTACACATCAATGGTGTTTGTGCCCCATTGATCCAGGAGCAAGATTAATCATAGCTTACAGTTGCTTGAACAAATGTCCAGATCTTTTAGCTCAAACTGTTAGCACCAACTGCCATGTTATAGGGTCAGCGGGTTTTCATATAACTTAGAAGTTTAGAAGTTAAATGGTTCACTTTCTTCCTTATGAAGATTGTTGTCGTCTTTGTGGATCCGTTCACAAACTGTTTATTTGTCCAATGGCTTGCCACCTGAAAATTATTAGTTTCGATTTAAATGGTTAATAAGAAACACAAACATCAGGACAATTTTAATATTGCATTTGTATTTCTGTGTGGAAAATGTCAGTGTAGATTACTGATCTCCGTTTTGCCCATTACAAGAAAATATTTGTTTGTGACTTAGTTTGTCATTGTAACCTAGTTGTATCCTTTTGATTTGACACCCACACACAAAACCAATGCCACAAGCCATTATAGGTTTAATCCATTTGCTTGAACCAATTGGCCGCTGTTGACGTCTGATGGTGGTCAAAATTCGAGAGACATTCCTAAGGTTCTTATGAATGTTGTGACTGCTCTGTTCCTGATTCATCTTGACTTACACAGATGAATAAAATTTCCTAAATAAATCTGTTACAATACAGTACTACATCTCTGACCTTGGTTATTGTTGAATAATCTGTTTACATTCCAGCATAACAGGCCTGTTTTCTGTTTCAATCAGCGTCTAATATAAATTAACACAGTTGAACAATGAAATCTGAATGAAATCTGAATTGAGCAGTTAAGTGTTAGCGTAAACGCACCCTGAGTCACTTCATTTTGGTCCTGATTCATTTTGGGCAAGTGTGTGAGTGTGTGACTATGCTGCAATGCTCTGCATACTCCCAGTAAGGACATGTGTTAATAAAACACCTGTGAGAAAGTAATCTGAAATGTTTCGTATTATTGAACGTAGTTGTTCAAACATGCAGGTTCTATACTGTATCATAAACGTTGCTACAACATCTGCTTAATATTGTTAAACATGCTGCAGATAAGCAAACGTTTAATCACATCCTCCATATAAACAAATATGCCTGTTGGATTTTCTTACAGGCGGTGGGCTTCAGGTTCTGTGGTGACCCCCCCCACCTTCCTCCTCCTCTTCGTCAGCTCCTCACCACTTTACGCTTCGCTCCATTGTTTGTCTCGTCATCTGCCAGCAATTACACTCGTTTATCTCCCTTTCCTCTCTTTCATCTGAGCTCTCGCTTTGTAAAAACTCAGCAGCTGGGCCTGCGGTGGAGGGCGGGAGGTGTGCGTGCGAAGGCCGGGTCGCGGAGCCCCGTTTCGTGTTAGGAAAAATGAGGGGAGCGATGTGTGGAGAGGGTTTGGCAGTGGCCCCTGTGTCTGAAAGTCATTGGATGGTGGAATTGTTCCCTTATTTCAGTCTCCCTCAGACAGTCTTATCTCCATCCAAGTCTCTTGCTGCCTGGAGAGCAGAAATGAGCTCCACACGCAGGCCTGTCACTGTTCATAAAACCCAAAGTACATTGAACCACTTTTGCATCTGTAACGGCCGGTAATGGCTGCTTGACCTCTAACTTATCCTGTGGATATTGGCATGTAGTTTTTCTTTTAGAGTTTTTAGTTTTAGTAGATAAATAAACTCCTAACAACACTGATTTTGTTTTTCTGCAGCTCACAGATTCATTGTCATTCACGTCACATTGATCGTTTTTAATATTGCAGCTACTCTTCTGTCCTTTAAAAGGACAAACTTGTTAAGTCTTGTGACATTGAGACTATCTGTTTTCCTAATAAAAGCTGCATTAGCATTCAGTACAGATTGTATACATGCTGTAGCACGTCTGTGCCATAATAGCTTTTCATCCTGCACTTGTTTATGTGTGTTGGGATGTTTTCCAGACTGTCTCAACTTGTAACCTTGAGCTAAAGTGGACATTTCTTGTTTTATTTATTGTTTTTAACTAAACACTAAACACTTTAGCCCTCTTGGAAAGATAATGTCCATACACACCCTGATTAATGGGGCTGTTGAAGGCAATTTACCATTAAACTTTAGTCAGGTTAGGTGTTTGAAATCATTCAGTTTTTATTGATCTACTTATTGATTTCATCCCCCCTCTCTTTCTCTCGCTCTCTCTGTATATTTCTTAGTTTTAATTTAAAGTACTTGTTTTATGTATAACAGTTTGGCAATGTTATAGTTAAAATAAACCAATCCAAGTAAGCAAAAAAACTCTGTCCTCCCTCTCTCTCTCTCTCAGTGTTACACAGTGTCAGACAGTTGGTTAAGTGGATAATTTAAGGGATTAGGAAGGGCTATAGCGAGCAGGAGTAGACTGGCCTGTTGTCCTGTGAGCGTGCCCAGGGTCGGACCTCAGGGTCGGGCAGCCTGTCTCTCACAGACCCCTTGAGCTGTTGACTCCCAGGGCGGCTAGAGTGAGTCTTCCTGCCGTTGTAATGAGCCTGAGGCTTTTTACCTCCAGCTGAAAAGAGACTCTGAGTGTGTTTGTATGTGTGGGGCTTTGCATGAGTGTGTTTTAACAAGGTTGTTTAAATGCTGTGCTTTACTTGGAGATGGTCTGGGTATTTGACTATCTCATATTTGAAATATGAGTATTTACAGCTGTCAGTAGCAGCCTTTTCTATTGTTTTTTAATAGCATATTATTGAGGGGGTTTGTCATGTGAGGGGGTATGTCATGTGCCACCCTATTTCTCATCTCAGAAATAAACACACTGTTTGTGCTGCAATGGCTTTTATTGGCTTTTGTCTGCATGTATTTTGCATGTATCTAGTCAGCTCATTAGCTTATTTAAATTAAATACTTGCAAATATTTTCTTAACAATATTAAACATAATCCATGTTACTTAACACATTTTAAGAGCACAAACAACTCTGCTTATCTCATCTGAACCGTTCCTTTAAAGTTTCTTCAGATTCAAAAAAGCATTTTTTAAAGCATCAGTTTGTCACAGTTAGAACGCAGGCTCACATTAGATAATTTTTACAGCTTGTGCTGCTGACAGGAAGAAAGACGATAATATTATAAACATGTTAACAAGATGAGTGATTCCAGATTCTTAGTACAAAACAGGCACTTATCGTGTATTTATTTTTTCCCTCTGTGTTTATTTGTCAGTGTCTCCTGTAGTCTCAGGGGCTTTGTGTGTCTTTCTAATGTGCACCAGATCATCCCTCTAATGGTATTTATTTACTGCTTTTCTCTGCCTTGCTGTTTTTTGCCTATGGGGTGCACAGTAAAGTGTGTGTGTATTGCTGGATGGAATGTGGGCATGCAGATGCCCTGTCACTGAGTATTACCATGGCGATGCACAACCTGGGACAGATCAACGGGCAAAACAGCCCCAGGGCTTGTGTGCGCAGCCTAAATCTGCTGGTAATTTCTCTGTTTGTCGGATGATGACCCCGGACCACCTGCATTTTATTTCCGTATTCTGAAAATAGACGTGGCAAAAAACTTAGGCTGGACGCACACACACGCTTACAAACCACTTTGCTGATGAAACACTTATTGTGTTTATTTTAGTTTGTCTCAAAACGGTTTGGCTTGGGAGAGTTAGGAAGCCACAGAGAGATAGAAAATTGATTTCGTGATTAGTTTATTTTTTTAAATAATACTAAACTTGCAGTTTGCCACAGAACTGTGTGTGTGTGTGTGTGTGTGTGTTTTAGTTTGTTTAGAAAGATTTTATCCTATGCAGACCCAAGATGCAATAATTAATTTGTTTGGACATTGGGTATTTGTGTAATGTCACAACATTGGAAGGTTGGTTATTTGAAACATTTAAATGCTGTGCTGTCATAATGGCATATATTCTATCATTATACTTTGTTTGAGCCTCCTGACCAACCCAACACTGCAACGTTACCTCAACCAATAGCATGAGTTTAAGGGCGGGAAAATTTATTTGTCCAACAAATAGAAAATGCAGTCTGTTTTGGTTCACCTAGTGGCACAAAATTGACATATTAACTGTAATTGTAATAGTTGTAAATAAGCATAATGTTTGATTGTCTTTTTTTAATGTGCAGTGCTAGTGGATTTGGCAGCATGACTGAAATTTAAATGGTTTTCTGCCAAAAGTAGCTCATTCTGTTGATGGCTGGCATGTGTTTAGTTTCAAATTACTGTTGGAAAAACATAATTATTGCACAGTGTGTGTTTGGGTATGTGTGGCGTTTACAGGCTTAGTTTTTGATCTGAAAGCTTATTTACAACAGACCCACAGGAAGTGTGAACGATACAGTATGTGTTAATGAATTATGTCAGTGCATACTGCTAGATTTGTTATTGTAGTCATTAAAACTGTACAGAAGAGTCTTTGAATGAAAGATTTTGGCCATGACCTCAGTACACAAACATTGTACACATCATTTGCTGTATGTGACATAAAGGGACCATATCAGACCTTTGTCTTCTTACATTTAGTGTTTTGAGAGACGAACTTAATGTTTGGTGATATATAGACATACACTAATGTTCCTCCTCTGTCCACCCAAATCATTTATAGAATTTAAGCTGCAGAAATGGGTCATTCAGAAATCATCTGTCACAAGTAACAGCCCATTAATCTTCATTTTCTGTTTGAGTCTCAGACACTCCAAGGACATTGTAATAGCTTGAATAAACCTGCTGACAGTTGATGCACCAGGTTTATGTTTAATAAGTGTTAATATCTAATGGTACAGTCATGATGACAGCCTCTTTCGTTTTAAGGGTCGTGGGTGTGAAATGGTCTAATGTACTTTAAATCTGTCTATGCAGATAGACTTAAATGAAATGAAATCTTTTGCAGATGTGTAAAGAGGGCCACTTTAAATACCAAAATCATAATATTAGACAGTTTGACTGCTAGGACACGAGGACACCATGACAGACAGACAGACAGACAGATGAATAATGCAGGGTATTTTGATATCGCCACAAAATATACATGTGACTGAGAAAACAAACAGAGAGAGAAGCACAGCAGCAATATATGGCTGTATTGTAATCCAATGAATCAGTTAGAATTACAGGCATGTTTTCAGAGGCTTGTCAAGCTGTCAAAAAACAGTGATGGACAGAAAACATATTGCAGGATGAATATGAGAGAGAGAGAGAGAGAGAGAGACTGGATATTATCTGTCTCTCTGGCATGTGCCAGCACAGATGAACACAGCTGAAGCTCATTTGAAGAGCCAGGCTGACATCCTGCCAAGAGAGAGGGAGAGAGACCTAGAGATAGAGC